>JAZHYW010020300.1:0-10023 GCA_037355805.1 Ixodes ricinus
GAAAATACTTTGTGCGAGCTGTTTAAAAACACCAGAACACTTTTTAACACGAATAGAAAGCATGTGATGGGCCGCTACTTAAGCAGTCTTCACTTCATTATGAAGAGCAATTACACATCTGTGAACCTTGAAACTAGGCCTGCACTGAATTGCTCTCTTAAGTTGAACGTGCTATGCTCTGTTCGCTATACAAATCTTTGCAGAGCTGAAAATATGCAAGTTCCTCTTTTTAATATTACACATCTCCCGACTGCTGGGCGCGATAGGTACATAAGATTAATGACACAAACAAAACCCAATGATTTTTTTAAGAATGCGTATGGGTATAGCATGCGCGAAGCCATCTGCGGCAAGTTATGTTTGTGACCCCGTCGAACCTACATTCACGGGCTTTAAGTTCACATGTTAATCATGTCTGCAGACTCCTTTTTGTAATTGGAACACCATCCAACCCAAGATTTGAATATGTATTTTGCATTTTAGGCTTAGTAGTGCTTTTGCTGTTTCACTTAAGGAATAGTTAAGAATGCTTATTACGAGCGGCGTACTTAAGACTTTGTGGCACGAGGACTCCCTGTCTTGACGCTTATAAAACGTCATTGACAGGGAGATGCTGCGATGCTCTTGTTGCTGGGATTACCTTTTCCATGGACCTGGCCAGACCACAGAAGAAGATTGAGTCCAAGCTACTGGCCACTAGGATCTCCAGATCTTGAGGCACCCAGGTAGCTGGAAATAAGAACAAATCACACTCAAGTACTTGGCAGAGATACACTACAATGAATAGCATTTTCTTTTGTGATCAGCACATAGATCTTATTATATTTATACTTTGTACTTGTACTTATAAAAACACTGACTCTTTACTGCCACAGCCATACTTTTCCCCAAGGACAAAACCATGTAGGCCTTGAAATGATGGGTACCTAATTAAGGCAAATGAAAAAACGGGTTCGTTCAATCATTTAACCCCAACCTGAGAGATTTCTGACGACCATTAACATTCAATTGCAAAGACTATAAAAACACTACTACTGCAAAGAAAATATTTTTCTTCCCTCATGCTCAACGAGTGTCGACTGGGGATACAACTCCAGTTCATACACTCACTGAGCATGAGGGTCGGGTGTACCAGCAAAGGGCAGATGTCTGCATAGAAAGATTTTAGTAGGCACACCAAGCGGCTGACCGATAAAAATGGGTACTACTTTGAGCAAAATGACAAAAAAGCGCCGATCTCGACTTGGCTCAAACAGCGGCACACTGTATCTATATTACAGACTAAAAAGTACTCAATCGTTATTTTCAGAAAGCTATTCAAATTAAATATTCTTCACTTGCTTTTTAGGAAAATCTGTAATTTTCAAAACTATTAAGACACCTGCTAAAAAAAAACAATGGCAAAAGCAACAATCAAATTTACCTGCTTTCCAGTAGCCCGACAGCTATGGCAGGCAGACCTGCAGAATAAACAAGCAGTCTAAAAATCAGCAGAACCCATCCTTTGGGAATGATTATCTACGTTAATGCGAATAGCATCAAACGGTGCCGAGTTATGCGCGTTCGTCAGGTGGCCGGCACACTCTAGATACGCCAGCCCACTCTTGAGGCGATTCTAAATTTGTTGACACTTTCACAGCCCTGCGCACGATCTCCGCAGCCCAGCACGTGCGTTTGTGTCACTTAGGAAGGCGAGCAAAGCACGCGCCATACGCACAAACACTCAAAATGGTACCGACCAGACTTTCTGGCGTCTCAGCTAGTCTCAACCAACGGTACTCTAAAGCCCGGTTCCACAGTTGCGTTTGACTGCGTTTGACTGCGTTGCGAGGCAGCGAGACACCAGGACATCCCTGCTGCTTATATCGCGTGCCAAGAAGATTCCTTGAATTGGATTCCACGCTTCATACGAATCACAGATGTGCTGGTGACTCGCTTTCGGTTCTCGCCGCAACGCAGTCAAACGCACTCAAACGCAAGTGTCTGAACCGGCTTTAAGCGGTTGTTTATACTCTACATAGGGACGCGTTTACAGCGCTGTCAAGGACGCGGTGGCGCGCGTACACCATGGCTCATTCCGCTCTCGTGAGGCTGAGCACGGCCGTTACATCACCCTCTCCCGAGCGCGGGAGAGGGTGAGCTAGCGGCCGTGCTCAGCCTCACGAGAGCGGAATGAGCCCTCGTGCATGGAACGCGCGCGCACCGGTAGCTGTGACAGCGCTGTAAAGCGCGTCCTATGGTAAAGATATAAACAACCGTTTAGAGTGCGTTGAATGACTGCCTTCATAGCTCTGTGGTTAGCGCGGCTGCCTGCTGATCAAAGGGTCAACGGTTCGAATCTCAGCCGGCGCCGGTCTTTTTTATTTATTTATCGACCCGCGGCGTAAGAGGTTAGATAGCCAGATAGATAGATACATAGACGAAAAGTGCGTGAAGTAGCCAAAGAATGCTATTCGCATTAAAAATAGGGTATGTCCTATGAATATTTTTTTCCGTGCTGCAGAGCAAGTGCTGGAAAGAGGTTTCATGGCAACCATTTTTCACAACCAAATTTCTTGCAATCAGTTGAGAACAAGTTTGAGCATTGAACTTGTCCTCGCTATTGGCATAACGTTTTAGTGTTGCCCGTGGAGACTCAAATAAATTTGTAAATAAAAACAAGGAAGACCAACCTTCATAAAACATCTGCAACTTTGGGAAATAAAAGTTATCTTGACAAAAATATGCGGGATACAGTTTTACAGCGTCTATTCGTGTGCTTAACCAATTTCGAGGCACATCAACGACAATGAAAAGAAAACGCCCGAGTATTATTAAGGGAAAAACAGAAAGGATGCATACGTACAAAAGAAAAATTTAGAACGACCATGTGCAGGAAACTATGGTGAGGCTCTCATGGTGACTTCCTGCAATGGGCCTGCACAGACCACAGAACAAGATCCGGTCACAGCTTGCAGTCACAAGGTGCTTCATACCATAAAGTTCGAGAAGCAGCTGCAATTGGAAGTAAAGTGCATTTCATTTCTCTGCAGAACGGAGAGATTAATAGCTAGCACGTATTCATTAGGTGATACTGCCGCGCGCGCAGGACGCAGCGCAGCCGCGGCCTAACGGTTATCATGCTTGCCATCCCTCGCGAAGAGCCAGGGTTCGATTCCCGGAGTTACGCGTCCTTTTATTTATTCTTGCAGTTTAATGTTCTAGTGAATTCCTGAACTCTGTTGCTTGTTCGAGGTACGAATGTTCTAGTCGCCGAACCTTCCAGGTCAATTGTTCCAGAAGCCAGCGCGTGTACAGTCAGCACGGAATGAAACACGAACGCCGGAACGCGTGACCATCGATACAGGCTGCTCTACCTGGAGGGCCCCTGAGAACTAATGAAAATTCACCTGGGTGCGAGGGTGTGATCACGTATGCTGGTGATATGAGCCGCGTAGAAAAAATCCGCTACTTCCCTTCAACTCCGCTCACTCAAAACTGGTCAAGAGAGGCATCGTAAATCTGTCTCAATAACTCCCTTAACAAATCATGCGAATATTTGATCAAAACAAGCTTCGATGCGCAAATATCTCGGTTAGCAGCAGCAGGATACCCCAGTGTCCTATTAACGTCGATTGCAGAAAACCTCCTCAAACATATAAACATACAGGAGGTCACTCAATTTCCACAAAGAGACAAGTCAACGAGGCCCATTGTTGTGCCTTATATTCACAACTTCTCCCATGGACTAAAAAAAGTAGCGAAAAAAGTCAATATTGAGGTGGTATTCTCAGCTCCGAACAAGCTTTCCAGTTTGTGCAAGAAAGTAAACGCTTCTTCGAACCGATCAGAGAGCTGCACTAAGAAGCACAAAACCAGTTTTGTCCAGTGCACCTAATAGGTCGTTTGCTCCATTCCTCTTTCCTGTGGGAAACGCTACAGCGGCCAGACTGGGCGGTGCCTGAACGATGGACTTCGCGAACACCAGAATAACATTACTAGAGCCAACTCAGGACATTTAGATCTGCACTGCCGGGATTGCGGGTCTGCGGCACAACTATGCAGTTGCACCATGCTTGACCGACGCAACAACCAGGTAACAGGAGAAATAACTGAAGCGAAGCATATTGCCAGGCTTGACGATGGATGCGTGAGCAGCCCATCTCTCACCTTATCGGCAAAAGAATTGGCTTAGCTCACCTTAACATAATAATCGCGGTCTATTTTACGAATTCGTTTGAAGGCGGAGAAAAAATGAAGACAAAACAATTTCCAGATTTTGTTTTAACACTAAGTAGAAGAAAACGAAGACAAAATACAAAGAATTGTGAGTCAGCGCTGTGTGTATGTTTTTGTGTCTGCAACTGAGTGAGTGCCTGCTATTGTGAGACGTTTATCCGCTGTGAAGTACAAATTTATATTTTAAGTGTGAGACGCTGACTGAGGGTGCCCTATGATTTTTGGATCTCAATTTTCGATGTTAGCCCCCATGTGTGTTGGTCCTACGAGCTTGGGTCTAGGAAGCGGCTCTTTTTTATTCCGCACACTGCAAAATTGTACAAAGAGCAATTTCAGTATCAAACCACCGCGCCGCCTTGTTTAGGTCGTGCCATCATTGGTGTGGCAACAGTTTTGTGATGCAGATCAGAAGGTTATCCGCTGCTGGCTTTCCTTTGGGAGTTGTCGTGGGTGTTGTGAAATATTTGGTCAAGGTCTTTATGCCTCTTCCCACTAGAGCGACAAACAAAAGCAACCAACACGGACAAGCCTTCAGCATATGCAGAATGCTCGCGATGATAACTTTGGGAGGCGTTTAGTCGTTCGGTGCTCATGAAGTAAGCACGAGCAATTGAACGACTGCCAAAGGTTCCCTCGCGTGCATGATGCTCGTATGTGAGCATAGTCTGTTTTATTCTTCAAAGCCTCTCAAAGCGCGAAAGAATCCGGCTTGAGCCTTGTCGTTGTTGATTGTTCCTCTTTGCTTTCTCTACTGGGGCTCTGGGATTAGAGGACCGTTTTATTCAGAGGCAAGACAAAGACCAACTTCAAGACCAATGGTCGTACCGTATGCTCAATGGGTGTTCCACGGTATTATATTTGTTTCCAAACCACGAGAAAAGTTGCAATTTTCAAGAGATTCGTGCAAACGCTTTTATTTTCACGAACTAATTTGGGTATGGAGCAAGATGACACATTGTATGGACCAATATGAAGCAATATGACACATTGGATAGAGAGGGCAATGGCCTCACAGTTGGAGCGCCTTTCTAAAACGGGCTATGATTAGGTGATTATCTCCAGTGTGGTGTCGAAGGTGTTGGATCGAATTGTTTTGCTCTCTGGAGAAAGAAGTGTTAAAAAATGTGGTGTCAGTTTCCTTTTATTTTACCACCTCGCATAATGTCAGGTCTGTAGCGTCGAAGTTTGGTGTTAACGTAGTCTTTAAAGCGCAGCACAAGCTAGAAAGTTTGCCGCCTTTTCAGGGGCGGCCTTGGGGTGCACGAAAAAACAGAGATTTCGCGGTGCCTTGTCAGGAAGAGGTCGTGTATAATATTCCTCTGCGGTGCAGTTTTTCCTACGTAGGACAAACTAGTGGTTGCTTAAACGATCGTACAATGCAGCACAAAAGGGCGATTAAAAAGAATGCGCCAAACTCGGAAATCGCACAACATGTAGCCAAATGCAACATCTGTGTACATGAGTGGGAGGGCACTGAACCCTTACATATAGAGAAAGACAGCGATATGGGAGTGTTAAGAGAAACTATGCGTATTTTAAGCTCCGGAAACTATATCAGTCAACGTCCTTTATCGCTTGATAAGGGAACAAAAAAGTTACTAAGCTTGTAAGTTTCTTTGTTTTTTATAGGTTGTCAGGTGATTCACAGTTCGGTTTTTTTCTTGCGTTTGGTGTGGCACTTTGTTGTTTCACTGTCGGACAACCTTCCTTGTCTCTTGATAAGGAAACAAAAGACTATAGGTACGTATTGTGTTGCTGGGTTCACTGTCTGATCTTGCCAAACGCAGAAATTTCTCGCAATCCTTTTTTTTTCTTTTGTCCGGGTTTGTGTTTTTTATGCTTCGGGCGTGTTTGCTTTTATGATTCGGGTTCGTGTACGGTTGTCAGTATAGGATAAAAGTTAGGGTAAACAGCGCAGTAGGCGAGGAGTTTGTTTGCATTGTGAAAGATGTTTGGGCACGTATATGAGGCGATGACTGTTCAATACATTCTAGAGACTTCGTTGTTCTACTAAAACAGCCAGCTGAACCTAAGAAAATAGAAACACCGCTCTTCTATCGTGCCTTACAGAATTCGTGTCACCATAATACTGAGTCCAGTTTTAAAAGACAGATTTCCGTTTACGGGACTCTGGATATCCAAATGTTCTCTTTGTCAGCGTGTGTGAAAAAATCTCCACAAAACTGAAGTGCAAGACATCGGGCACGAGGTGGAACGCAGTAAACAAAAGGTATACAAAAGATTGCAATATTACCCTACATTCATGGGATAACAGACAAGTTAAAAAAGATAGCTGCGAGGCAGGACATCAAAATCGTGTGTTCTGCGCCGAACAAAGCCTACTCAATGTGCCGAAAGGTAAACCTGGACACCAACCACATAAAAACCTGCAACATCGCTCACGGGACACGATACGCCCCATGTGGAAAGGGGTTGTTTAACACATTCCCTTATCGTGTGGCAAGTGTTATATTGGCCAAACTGGTACACTCTACCAAATAGGGTGTCATGGGGTACACCCATAGGGGGTGTAAGTGCTTGTCACATATACTACACCCTTTGGGGGAACACTTGCACACCCCAAATATGGGAGTACGTGTACACCCGTTGGTGTGGTGCACATGTACACCTTTTTCTACAGAAATCTCACACGAAGGGAACACAGGTGCATCCCATTCAATGGTGTACGGCTACACCTCTTTCTACACCCAATGAAATGAAAGGGAACACAGATGCACCCCGTTCGAAGGTGTACCATTGCACCGCTTCATAAACCCGCCTCACTCAAAGGGAACACAGATGCACCCCGCTCAATAGTGTACCATTACTCCCCTTTCTACACCTACTGCTCTCAAAGGGAACACAGGAGCACCCCGTTCAATAGTGTACTGTTGCACCTCTTTCTACACCCACTGAATTCGAAGAGAACACAGATGCACCCGATTCAAAGGTGCATGGTCACACCACTTTATGCACCCGCTTCATAACTAACTTCATAAACCTATTTAAGACATCAAGGAAACCCTTAAAAAACGTATGCGCCCCGGTGATAGCAAAAAGGCAGGTAAACGGACACACGGGATTGTTTTCAAATCTCATAGAAGTTTATTAGACAGCTTATTCCGTAAACAAGTACAAACTTGCAAGCAATCCGTGATATGTGAAGAGGTACGAAGAAGCTGTTACACAACTGAGAAGATTACTAAGCAAACAAGAAACGGAAGTGAGTCTTAGGCAGTGTCTATTCTCCAAGCAGCCGGCAGAATTATTTCCACGAAATTCCACCAGCAGTCGCCATTCATTCATCGAACGACGTTTCATCGACAGCTGTACCCGCGAAGTGACGTGTACGGGGGGGACAGGTTGGTTAACATTTTCGTAATGAGCCGCCGCAGACTGTCGCCACGAAGCGGCGTGAACGGGTGGGCTGAGTCGGTGAGCACGCGCCTCAGAGATACACGCGCGACAAAATGTCCCTACAGCGTGCATTTCGCGTAACGAGTGACGATGAAACGTTAGTGTCGATGAAACGTGTCTACAGAACGTGTATCAACGAAAACGTGTTTTCACAGAACGCCAGGAGATTAAGAAAGTCAGTATTCTACCTGCAGTTGTCACATGATTGTAGTCAGCTAATGGCAGGCGACTGCCGATAGAATTTCGGGGAAATTATTCTCCCGGCTGCTAGAAAATAGACACTGCCTAATTCTAGAGGTAATCCGGAACGGAACGGTCAATTGTTGCAAAGGAGTAGGTTGCAGAGCACTTACGATGAAAATACCGGACTCGAAATATGTAATCCGAAATATATGTCGACACGGGCACTGCAGCACAACACAAACACAAAAACGAAAGGATAGGGGTCCGTGAAGATTCAACACGATGTGGCAGAAGCAGTAATTTGCCGAACCGAACACAAAACGCATCACATGAATTCCTTGGGCTTTTTTGAAGAAATCGCTTGTTGCCGATATACGCGTAGGACTTTTCAAACACTGGAAATCTTGGTACACTCGAATACGTTGTCGCGGACGAAATCTACGGCAGCCCCGCTGGTCGCAGCACAGCACACAAGAAACTAGGCCGAGAAGCAGACATTCCGAGGTCGGGAAAAGCTACTACGTCATCCGTGAAACCTTTACCACATGATCACGCTCCTGCCGTCACCCGCGCCCAGACAGCGGAGTCGAGGGATGAAAAAGCCTCCGGTTCATTGGTCCGGCAACTGCGCACCTTCTTCCATGCTTTCAGCTTAGGGAGAAAAAGAAAAAGAAAATAGCAGCTCCTTCAAGGCCAAAAGGGGGCGCCCTCGCAAAGGCTTATCTTCAGGGGCAACCCAACAATGAACACAACGAAAGGATTTGTCACTTATATCCTCTTGAAAGTTCGACCAAAAGTTAATAGTGCAGTGGATGCTACCCGTGGCCTTGGCCTTCAGGCAGGTGCCGTGCTCTGCCTTATCTCTAGCTTGGAGACTGTAGTCACGTGATCCTACCCGGAGACCCGATTGGCCTAAAACAAGCATAGCGTCTACTCTACTGTCAATACCGAGTGTACAGGATAGCTCCATACTTCCTAAGAAACTGCCCAACCCAAAAAGTGACCCCCAAGAGGGAATCCAAGCACAAGCTGATCGGGTCGCGTGGCTAGCGTGGGGGTGCACTGATACACCTAGAGGTTTTTAAGGGAGAGGAGGATGCTCATTGTCGGTGTACAAGTACACTGGCTGGGTAACGCAGGGTGCATCTTTCAGGAAAAGGGTGCATGTGCGCCCGATACACCCGACTACACCCGTTTTTTCTTAGAGTGTTGTTGTCGCTCAAATGCTCATGGTGCAAGACTACCCACCGGAAATCCGTCTGAAGAACTACATTTACTTCGGGCTTTTTTAGTCAAACCTTTAGGATATGCGAAAACCTCGCGAAAGAACGGTATCACAACAACATTTCTTTTCTGAACACATCCTTCTGCCTTTCTATAATTTGTTTATGAAAAGGTAATTCAAAGAAATCCAAACTATAACCACCTACCTCAACCGCTCCAACTGTATCAGTAATGTGCTGCCGACACAAGGATAGGCACGACGTTTCTTTACAGCATTACCTACTAGCGCCGAGAAGGTGAAGTGGCGCCACCTGACGGTTCCTCGTACAGAAGTAGCAGCAAGGATCATGTGACCGCATCTGCGCTTCTTTGGTAGCACGCAGGTTCAGGTGTATCGTTCACAATTCATGTTTGATCAGCTATTTTGAACAAGAGTTTACGGTTGCTCTTGACCTAATCTTTTCGTTGTGCATCTTGTCAAAATTAAAGGAACCATAAAACGATTTTGCAACCGAATTTCATCCACCGCACGTCTTAAAAGGTGTGAAAAGAAAACCAAAACACAAAAAGTAGAGAGCCAAAATTTTTTTCCTGCCATAGATCTTTTAAAAGAAAAGCGGACTCTTTCATATCGTCTTTTCTTCAAAAGCCCTCTGCCTTTTCACTGTGATGCATCCGCGGTGCCAAAGCATATCAGCCAAATCAACGTCACCTATTGGATAAGAGCCTACCTCACCGGCACCACAATCATAAACAATAAATAGCCGGCGAATGTTTCTTAGAAGTTTTTTAAAGAATATTCGGGTCCACATTTTGCAGAATAATTAGTGATGTAACGAAAATAGCCGAATTTTGTAATTTTCGGACCCACGAGCGCCGTCTACTGAGGACAGCTCTGCCGCGCACGTTGCATGCCGGTCGCGGTTCCTGCAATCTGCTGAAAAACATGGCGTCAATGGTGATGGTCGACGTGGTCGGCGG
>JAZHYW010020301.1:0-14254 GCA_037355805.1 Ixodes ricinus
AAAAAAAACATTTCAATTTCGCGCCACCGGCGAAAATTTAAGTTTCGCGCCAAAAACAATCGTGACGTCAGGATCATGAGGAAATTGCGTCTGTGTTTATTTTTAACAAAGCGTCACTTCCTGCACGTCACAGGCGAGCATGACTAATGACAATGCCGCACATCTCACAGATGGCGCTGCGCCCCATGAGCTCGCCATCTTTGCGCTTATGGGCTTCTGAGTGGAAGCTTCGCTACCATATATACATATACCTTGGCGGGGACCACAGCAGAACAAAAGCCAAGAATGCCTGCAAAGCGCAGAAGCGCGGCACGTAAGCCATGTTGTCGGTACTGCTTCCGCGCCCACTGAAGAGAAGGTTCCACTGCCAGCCGTTTTTATCGCTGCTGGCGTCGCTGTCGAGAACTGATGTCCTCGTTGATGACGTTGCTGCTGGGAAATTCCAGCCTCTCAACGACGGGTGTTCTTGAAAAAAGACGTTGTCAGGGCGCTGGCAGTTGATGCACTCCCGCGATGATGGCAGCGGTATCAGGAAGCCTGCTGAAGTCTGCGTCGGCGGCGGGGACCACAGCAGAACAAAAGCCAAGAATGCCTGCAAAGCGCAGAAGCGCGGCACGTAAGCCATGTTGTCGGTACTGCTTCCGCGCCCACTGAAGAGAAGGTTCCACTGCCAGCCGTTTTTATCGCTGCTGGCGTCGCTGTCGAGAACTGATGTCCTCGTTGATGACGTTGCTGCTGGGAAATTCCAGCCTCTCAACGACGGGTGTTCTTGAAAAAAGACGTTGTCAGGGCGCTGGCAGTTGATGCACTCCCGCGATGATGGCAGCGGTATCAGGAAGCCTGCTGAAGTCTGCGTCGGCGGCGGGGACCACAGCAGAACAAAAGCCAAGAATGCCTGCAAAGCGCAGAAGCGCGGCACGTAAGCCATGTTGTCGGTACTGCTTCCGCGCCCACTGAAGAGAAGGTTCCACTGCCAGCCGTTTTTATCGCTGCTGGCGTCGCTGTCGAGAACTGATGTCCTCGTTGATGACGTTGCTGCTGGGAAATTCCAGCCTCTCAACGACGGGTGTTCTTGAAAAAAGACGTTGTCAGGGCGCTGGCAGTTGATGCACTCCCGCGATGATGGCAGCGGTATCAGGAAGCCTGCTGAAGTCTGCGTCGGCGGCGGGGACCACAGCAGAACAAAAGCCAAGAATGCCTGCAAAGCGCAGAAGCGCGGCACGTAAGCCATGTTGTCGGTACTGCTTCCGCGCCCACTGAAGAGAAGGTTCCACTGCCAGCCGTTTTTATCGCTGCTGGCGTCGCTGTCGAGAACTGATGTCCTCGTTGATGACGTTGCTGCTGGGAAATTCCAGCCTCTCAACGACGGGTGTTCTTGAAAAAGACGTTGTCAGGGCGCTGGCAGTTGATGCACTCCCGCGATGATGGCAGCGGTATCAGGAAGCCTGCTGAAGTCTGCGTCGGCGGCGGGGACCACAGCAGAACAAAAGCCAAGAATGCCTGCAAAGCGCAGAAGCGCGGCACGTAAGCCATGTTGTCGGTACCTGCTTCCGCGCCCACTGAAGAGAATGTTCCACTGCCAGCCGTTTATATCGCTGCTGGCGTCGCTGTCGAGAACTGATGTTCTCGTTGATGACGTTGCTGCTGGGAAATTCCAGCCTCTCAACGACGGGTGTTCTTGAAAAAAGACGTTGTCAGGGCGCTGGCAGTTGATGCACTCCGCGATGATGGCAGCGGTATCAGGAAGCCTGCTGAAGTCTGCGTCGGAGGCGGGGACCACAGCAGAACAAAGCCAAGAATGCCTGCAAAGCGCAGAAGCGCGGCACGTAAGCCATGTTGTCGGTACTGCCTCCGCGACCACTGAGGAGAAGGTTCCACTCGCCAGCCGTTTATATCGCTGCTGGCGTCGCTGTCGAGAACTGATGTCCTCGTTGATGACGTTGCTGCTGGGAAATTCCAGCCTCTCAACGACGGGTGTTCTTGAAAAAAGACGTTGTGAGGGCGCTGGCAGTTGATGCACTCCCGCGATGATGGCAGCGGTATCAGGAAGCCTGCTGAAGTCTGCGTTGGAGGCGGGAACCACAGCAGAACAAAAGCCAAGAATGCCTGCAAAGCGCAGAAGCGCGGCACGTAAAGCCATGTTGTCGGTACTGCTTCCGCGCCCACTGAAGAGAAGGTTCTACTGCCAGCCGTTTATATCGCTGCTGGCGTCGCTGTCGAGAACTGATGTCCTCGCTGATGACGTTGCTGCTGGGGAAATTCGAGCCTCTCAACGACGGTTGTTCTTGAAAAAAGACGTTGTCAGGGTGCTGGCAGTTGATGCACTCCCGCGATGATGGCAGCGGTACCAGGAAGCCTGCTGAAGTCTACGTCGGAGGCGGGGACCACAGCAGAACAAAAGCCGAGAATGCCTGCAAAGCGCAGAAGCGCGGTACGTAAGCCATGTTGTCGGTACTGCTTCCGCGCCCACTCATGTTTACTAAAAAAAAAAAAAAAGCTGTGGATTTTCATTTTTTTTCAGTGAATCAGTGGACCCGGAACGAAATCAGTAGATCTACTGATAAATCAGTAGATCTGGCAACACTGCGAACCACGCCGGAAAAAGAAAAAAACAGGAACTGGTGTCGCTACCGATGGGGCGTCGAAGACGCGATTCTTACAATTCGAAACCGAAACAAAACAATACCGAAACCGAAACTGACCAAATCGCGATAGAGGGGCGCCGTAAATATGTCTTTAGAAACTTAGGAATAAAAGAGGGTGAATACAGTTATTATTATAAGCACAGGAAATAAATGTGTAAATCACAACTAGCACCGACGCGCTATTTGTTTCGGGCACAATGCACTAGGGAGTAGATTTCTTTTTCTTTTTTTTGTGGAGATTACTTTTAATTTACACTCAGCTTACAGTATTTTATTAGTAAATTATTTTACCGCACCATGCTCCTAAGTTTTATTTAGAGTATTGTCCTAAAATTCCTTCAGAAAAGCAAGCATTGCAATAGGGTATTTTCCTCTAAATTGTGACTGTATCTGAGTGTTTGATTCTAGCATCGAATTCGAGCTACAAAACTCTTTGAATATTCACAACCCCACTGATGTACAACGATGGTGTGTTATGTAACCTGGGCTAAAACCATTTTCGCCATCCGAAAATATTGAAAAATAAGCGTAACACTGTCGCATAATTAACTTGACTAATGTACTTTTATACATGCTGGAATTCTAGTGTGGACACATTCTTTGGACGTGGAACAGATATTTGCATCATACAGCCCAGGCTACATAACACATGCATCAAATGGGCCGGTGTATTTCTGACAGGGACTATTTTTACCTCAGCTGGATGTCTGACAAATATATCAGCTTTGTCCAAAAACACCTTTCCAAAAGCACAGAAACATGTTCCCATTGATCCGATATGCATTTACATCGTTCTGACAGACGTACGTCTAATTGGTTCCTATTGCTCAAATATACATGCACAATTGGCCTAGACATTCCTGTTTGGCCAACAAAACATTTCGTTTGACTGATAAAAATTCCTAATGGTCCGATAAAGTCCCTATGGGAGCAGTCCAACCTCCTATAGGACCCGGGTATGCATATTGGCATCAGTGGCGTCACAAAGGGGGGGGGGGGGGCGGACCGCCCCGGGTGCAGCGCTCAGGGAGGTGTCGCGGCGGGCCACGAGAGAGGGGGGGGGGGGAGAGTCGCGGCGGGCCACACGAGAGAGGAGGGGGGGGGGTCGCTGCGGGCTCGCCCCGGGTGCCGCTGACCCTCGTGACGCCACTGATTGGCATTCCTATTCCTCTTTTATTTTCATGTGTATTGAATTAAAACAAAATGACAGCTCAGAGTTAATTAATCAGCCTAGTGTGTATTTCGTCTTGTTCTTACTGGTTTTTATTCTGTGGAAACTTGGGATTATGTTTCTGTGAGATTGTGTGAGAGTTGGTTTAAATTTTTGCGCAGTATTAGTTCAACAGTTGCTACTTATAAATGTTTTGAAAAATGTTCTAAGCAGCACTCTGTATTTGTAATATTAAACAGCAGTGCTTCCCAAACTGTGAGGCGCGAACCCCAGGGGTGTCGTGACTGATCTAGCGGAGTGTCGCAAAACAACTGCTGGCTTGTTTCTTTTTTTTTCCAATGGTTTTAAATTTGTTAACTGTTAATTACCTGTATTACCTGAGAAACTAAATTTCAGAGTCAATTTCAATATGTTACTGCTTATGCACTGAGATGGTAAGACTTGTGGTCTAGAGAAATGCGAATGGAGGAGGGGGCGGGATCGTGGCAGGATATATTTTATATTTTAGTGGATTGCGCGCGTAGGGAAGTTTGGGAGCAGATGCTGTATGTTGAGTCATTATGTCTATCGCTGTGTCATTTTGATCGCCCGAGACAGTGTGCTAGTTGAGAATGGGAATAATTGAATATGTTTTGATTTCATAAAATGGTTAATAAATGGTTAATAAATATGAGAAGTTATTGGATTGCAATTTTGAACATGACTTTATTTGAGGAGAATGTCTTCTGAATAGCAGGCAATCTGCATTCATGATTATCTTCACCTTTGCCTTTATCGAATTCCTCCGCTGTGGATCAGCTGATGTCTATTGGGTGCCTTATGGTAGAACTCACTTGAGTGTCTATGAATAAACTCAAAAGAACTGATATTGCATTCTTAATGATAATACTCATTTGCATGAGTAATCAGTACATTTATGAACTCAAAAAGAATGGATATTGACTGGGTAACGATAAAACTCGTTGGAATTTGTTATGAGCAAACTCAAAAGAATGGATATTGAGTCGGTAACGATAAAACTCATTGCAATTTGTAATGAGTAAACTCAAAATAATGGATATTGTGTTCTTAGTGTTAACACTCATTTGAATGTGTAATGAGTAAACTCAAAAGAATTGATATTGATTGGGTAATGATAAACCTCACTTGAATTTGTAATGAGTAAATTCAAAAGAATAAATATTAGTTTTGTAATGATAAAACTCATTTAACGTTGAGTTTCTTTTGAGTTTTATTTGACTCTATAAAAACACATTAGAAGCTCAATTGAAACTCATTGTTCATTTTTGTAAGGGACAGGCCATACCTCAATAAAGCCACGTAGGGAAATGTACATTTCCATAAAAAACGCGCATAAAAATAAGAAATATAAACAAACGCGCCGACAGCTAACGCCGTCACAGCCTCCACAGGGCGAGTGGGGCGCGTCAGGGAAAAATTCTGTCCTCGCCGTGACGTCACCCTGGTTCGCCATAAGGGGGCGCCAGGCAAACTTCTCGGGGCTAATGACCGGTCACTAAAACCACTAGAAAACGGGCAAGACATGTACAAATATACGAATGACAAAGGTCACGTAAGACAACGCCCAGTAGGCTTTCCGTCGCCTTCCATCGTGTTTTCTTTTTTTCCCGGGCAGGAAAAAGCTCTTCGTGCTTATTCCAGGGACTCAAACCGTAACCGAAACCGAAAACCGTTTAGGAACGAAATTTTTTCAGTAACCGGAACCGGAACGAAACCGTTATTTGAAATTTACAAAAACCGTAACCGTAACCGTAACCGTAAATTATTTACCGGTAACCGGTTTTAACCGATATTAACCGAAAAATAAAAATATTAGTTTTTCTCAAGTGTGACTTGGAAAAGGGATCTTGAAATGTCATGGCCATTTGATAGAGTTACTGTCAGCGAGTGGTGCATCTGGCAATACATTTCCGTTCAATCCAACTTTAGGATTAAGAATACTTAGTTGGAATCAGTGGTCAAGCTTATAATAAGAAAAGTCTCTATTTCATAATCTGCCACATTCCTACATCGCTACATGTATTCAGTACGTGTCGCCTTCAGGGTATTAACTAATAAGTTAGAATTCTCAGATGTCCATTCAACTCGGTTCTATCAAAACCACCGATGTTCTTGACATGCAGTAGCCAGCATGAAGAAACGAGGTAAATTGACCATCATGCAGAGCTGGCGGAAAAGAAAACCTGGTATTCAATTCAGTCTGAAACGTGTCGCGAGTGACGATTGTGAAACAACACAGAAATAAAAAAAAAAGTCAGAGGTTTGACTTTGGCGTTTTGTACGAAATATATATATATGCTCGGGCTAAGAGCGGCGGAAGGAACGAGGAAACGTCCGAAGATGGGTTTTCGAGTTTTTTTCTTCTTTTCCTTCTCGTGCCGAGACCCTTTTTCGAACCGAGTGGCAGCCGCCGGCATTGCCACGCATCTCACCACGACAACAGAAAAAGCCAAGGAAAGGATGCCTCGTCGTCGAACGCGCCAACGCACTTGGCCGCCGATGACGGAGCCACCCTCGTCCAACAGGCAGGGGGTGCCATTTCTGCATCCTTCGCCTCAACCTTGGGAGCTGCCCTGCTTCCAATCGTCGATGCCAAAGCCGGTCTCGACCCACACGGCCAGCAGTCTCAGCAGTCCTTGTCGCAGAACTATAAACGTGACCTATTCGAACGTCCGCACAGTGAGCTCGAACATCCACCGACGCGCCAAGAGATCGCATCCAGCATCGCCGGAGCCCTCCCCTTCTCCTGCCGGAGGTATAACTTCTACGGGAATCATTTCTACCAGAGCCATCGACGCGATCCGACTACCTCCGGTCGAGCCCCCACTACCCATTCCCGAAGCGAGGGTCCGTCAGGCCCTACGACATTCTGCGCGACCTCACCCAGAACGCCAGGAGTTTGTCCACTAGACATGTCCACGAGATACGGCATCTCCACCTGTATCGGTTCAACTGGGGTATGCCATGCTCTCCAAACACCAGCACCTGATTTTCGATAGACTGGAACTCTTCCACGTCGTCGCGAGAGGGAACTGGAGGGCGGCTATCCTATCCCAGACGTCCAGGCTCGAGTACCAGGTTTTCAGAGAGCTCCCCGACCAGCTACACAATCAACCTTGACGCGGACGGCGCACGTCTCGTGCTCCCGCGAACACCAGCTACCGCGCAGGCACCAAGACCAAGAGGCGCTCTAATCCTAAGTGATTCCGGCAGCGACCCTGGGTCTTCGAGACCCACCAGTGCCTTCATCGACGGCATGGTCGTCTCCTCGATGCTCCTGGACGTTTTCCCGGTTGAGGACGTTCTCGCCCATGCATTTTGCGAGGCTGGCGTTTCGGCCGACCTTGCCCCAGCTTGATCTTGGACCGCAGAAAACGACCCATTGGATCCGGACTCGACGGCCACCGCCGCCGAGCGAAGGAGTGGCTCAGCAGGACAGACGGTGTCATCGAGCCCCACGCCGATAACGACTCCTTCGACACCTATGATGGTGAGGAGGAAAACCACTTTAACACTAAGGAACAAACACAGACAAACAAACCGACGTCGAAGACTCCGAGTCGAACCTGGGTAGCACAGCCTACAAGTCGAAAGCGACGGGACCTCCGCCGCCAGTCCACCGACCCAGCAGGCATCTCAAGTAGACTGGGCAGTGTTTAGTGAGGCATGAAGTTTTCACGGGCCGCCCGTGAAGCAACGAAGGCTTCTTGCTTCACGGCCCGCCCCCTCTCCCCGACTAGGTCCCTACGATCGATGCCGCCGTAACCAACATGTTGGCGGCATCATCGCGCGCTCCTCACGTGGTCTGTACCTCAACCCCGTCTTCTTATTATCCAAGTTAGCCACTGAGTCCCGCTTTGTTTTATACTGCGCCGCACTTACTCCTTACCTTCAGGCACCTCAGTTCCGCCTTACTCCGCTACAACAGGTCATCAAAGTAAACCCACTCCGCCCCAAGCGTATATGGTGCAGCTCGACCTTGCCGAGGCCGTTTACCATATCACGCTTCATCCCTCCTCCCGTAACCCGACCACATTTAGAGTAGGCCTCCGTTACTGCAGTCTTTGCCGTTTGCCCTTCGTGATACGCCCGGCGCCGTTTTACATGCAGCTCTTGGCAACAGCCATTGCCAGGAAAATTCACGCAGACAGTATCACTACTGCGTGGACTCTGGGCTTCGTCTCACATAGACAACTTCTTGTGCGCCCATCCCAACCCAGACAAGTTGGCGTCTACGGTGCGCCTCCTCGTGGAGGACTTGCTGCGGTCGGGATTTAGCTTAAGCCTAAGCGACACGAGCAGAGCTCACGCGACGCAAGGGTTTCCTTGGGTTCAGGCTCTACACAGCCGATGACACCATTTCGCAAACGCCAGAACGGCTCCGAGCCATTCCTCCTGTCCTTCGCTCGCTGGAGTGGCCGCTTCCCCTCAAGGCGCTTCAGGGGGCGGCGGGCTACTTGGCATTTACTTTTCTCTCTATGGTTATGGGTTTTTTCTTCTTCGTCCCCTGTTTGACAAAGTTTCAGACCAAATTCCTCTTTCACTTAGCTGGCTTCCCTTTCTTCTGCGTTTTTGGCCGACTTTGCCGCACTGCCAACCGCTCCCCTTACCCCCGCTACCGCAACATCGCATGGGCAGATGCCTCGGGAGTCCGTTACGGCGTAGATGTTGGGGACTGTGCGCAGGCAATCATCGCCCCTCGGCTGAGGCCAATATACCTCCGGGAAGGACTCGCCGAGTTGTGGTGCGTGTGTATTGCCGAGAAAGGGACTCGTCTACACACGGAGAACGGAGCTTTGACTCTCACGCTATGCCGCGGCCATGGACGAGCTTTGCCTTGGGCTATTGCCATTGCCATATTTTTCATCTATTTATTTATTCACATTTATTTAAAAACCTCGGGAAACCCTTCGGACGTTTCCTAGATCCTTCCGCCGCCCTCAGCAGAAGAAAGAAAAGATGTCTCGCGCCGAGAGCGCGAGGACTCTGATGGCCCGCCGGCTCGCCATCGCGTGTCAAGCGCGCAATGGCAGGTCGGCGGGGCTAAAAAACAAAACAAATTAGTCGGTATTTGTTTATACAGCAGTAGTCTGCCAGAACATGGCGACATTGTTACCCACTGTAGATAAGCAATTTAGCCAGTGCAGTACAATCTCTAGGCTGGGGTCTTTAACGTGCACCACGCAGTAGTGATACACGACCGCACGCCGGTACGATGCTCATCCAGATCGAAAGGGGCAGGAGTGGGGATTGAACCCAGAAGGATCTGCAGCGCGAGCTTTCGCTCCACGTGCTCCCAGCTGGTGTGCGCTAGCCCTCTCGGCCACCGATCCCCCTCGGCGGGGCTCACGACCGACGGTACCCATTTCATTGACATATCTTTTATTAAGAAAAAGAAGAGAGACGGCACTGGCAATAGTCCAAGGCAAAGCTCGTCCATCACCGCGGTGCAGCGCTAGAGCCAAAGCTGTGTTGTTCGTGTGTAGAAGAGTCCCTTTTTCGCCAATGTACGCGCACCACAACACGGCGAGTTCTTCCCAGAGGTAAATTGGCTTCGGCAGAGGGACTATAATTGCCTGCGCACAGTCCCCTACAAGTACTCCAAAACCGACTCGGGAGGCATCTGCCCCTGCGCTGTCGGGTAGCGGGGGAAAGGGAGAGCGGTTGGCAGTGCGGCAAAGTCGACCAAACACGCAGAAGGAAGGGAAGTCAATTGGGTGAAAGGGGAATTCGGTCTGAAACTTGTGGGGACCCGCTCTGCCGGCGCCTGATTGTCACCAGACGCCGGCGCCCGTGGGCGGCTCAAGGGCGAGCCGTCGGCACCCTCGGTGGCCGCTCGGAACTTGTCGGGGCCGGCTGGTGGCGGCGGCGGACGTCCTCGGCCCCCCCCCCCTTCAAAGGAGCCCGACCCCCGAGGGCCTCGAGGGGGTGAAGAGGGAGCCGGCAGGGACCCACGTCGGGAGAAAGGCACCCGTCGGCCTGGCGCCGGGAAACAAGGGGGCGAGGGAGAGACCGGCGGTGCTGGGAGTGTCGGTGGGGACGCGAGGAGTGGTGGGTCGGACGTGACAGGGGACGGACGTGTAGGGACTGTGAGGTGCGACCGAGAGAGAACCCAGCAATGTGAGTGATTAAATGTTGTTCTATATCGAAAGTGGTGTCGTGTCACTCGGGGTGGGGGGAGCTGGAAGGGGATAACCCCATATACTGGCCCCCAACGTAGGGCCCGATTAATCGTCTTTATCCAGTTCCTCTTCCCGGGTGTCACCACTCTGCTTGTGTTTAATTTTGGAGTGGGGTCAATCTGGCAAGGGATTTTGATTAGGCAGAGAGCTTTGACTTAAGTCGAGATGCCGAAATCCAAGCACGACGGAAACGGAGGTTCAAACGGCGTGAACGCGCCGAGCAGACGGGCACCCACAGCCGCCGTTCCCCCTGAGGCTAACCCCGCAGGGGAAAATGCGCCGCTGGTTGAGAGTCCGACCATCGCGCAACCGCAGGTGCCATCGGATGCGGCTGAGCTCATGCTGCAAATGACAGCTATGTTCGCTACACTCACGCGGCAGTTGGCTGCGGCCCAGAGCCCAGTCGCACCCGCGCC
Organism: Ixodes ricinus; assembly: GCA_037355805.1. Classification (NCBI taxonomy): domain Eukaryota; kingdom Metazoa; phylum Arthropoda; class Arachnida; order Ixodida; family Ixodidae; genus Ixodes; species Ixodes ricinus. Next base: position 10,436 of record JAZHYW010020301.1, read on the forward strand.
AGTGACCCTTCCGCGTCCGCGGCTTACGATGGAGTTGCCCACGTATTTTGGGTACGCAGACGAGAGGTCTATTCATGTGTCACGGAGTGGGGGTCAAATGAATAAAAATAAAGCAATGATCCACTCCGAAGGATAAACGAGAAATTACGGGAAAAGAACAAAAGAGCTAAGTTCGACCGGTGACTAGCGCTAGGTCCACGCCCGGTGTATAATCAGTAGAGAGAGACGATGACACAGGGAGGATAAGCAAACAAAAGATTAAATTTAATAAAATGAAAAACTTCGCCGCGCACGGCAATAGATCACTCAACACAAACCACACTCCAGCTCAACGCTATGGAGCCCTGCGGGCCAGAGACTAATACTAAAAAGACTCGACGCTCATAAAACAGGAACAAGCCAACAAAACAGCGACGAAAACCCGACACTAACTACACAGCGAGAGCAAACCGAGATGGACTCGAACGTCTCCGCTACACACATGGGATCACCCCCAAAACAGTCGCGACAGAAAGAAGCACTGCGTAAAAATCGTCCCAATGTTCAACAGTTCGTACTTCAGAGCCAGAGGATGAAGTCGACAAATCAAAGAAAACCAGGCTTATCTTTCCGGAAGATGCTGAGTCCAGAGCAGTCCGTCGTCTGGAGTCGTGGGCCGATGAACGACGTCTCGGAGTCCGGTGGTCCGGTCAGAAGCTCGATGAGATCGACACCGCGCACCACACAGCCACGCACGCTTCAGCACAACCAACTCAAACACTTGCCCGACAGGCAGGGCAGAAGCCAAAAATCAAACGTTCCAAGACTCACGTGCAGGGAGAAACCGCGTCGAGCAGCGACCCGGCCAGCTCCGGGGCTCGACTACCTCCTTTGTTCCAGAACTCCCTTTTATAGGCTCGTCTACCGACCAACCTCCCGTTTTCCCGCCTTTCGGGCCAGTCAAGTTCCCAGAAAAGCAAAGGTACCCGGCGCCGACCCAAACGTCCAAAAACATCAATTACCGCCGATACGTAGAACACGACAACCCCGACAGGCGGCAGACTGATTAAGTCGCCGCCTTCAAAAAGCGCGCTAGCCAGAGTAAACATCTTTGTATCCCGGCGGCGCCCTCGCGTCTCAAATCGGCACCATACTCGAGCCAGCACACGCACCCCTCCGTCTGCGAGGTCAAAGCCACAATGGCCACAAACTGTGCCCCGGGATGAAATATAATCCGCGTCGCCCGTCAACAAAAACCCACCCCGCAAACGAGCGAACCCGTTGGGGACGACGGGACGAACTGAGATTAAAAGCGGCACCGCACTTCCCCGTCCTGACCGTACCGAATCTTAAAGTGGTCCGAAAAGGAGATCATAAAAATGAGAAACAAAAATAAAGAAAAACCTGAATTCGTGACACCACTCCCCACTTCAAGAATTTTTCACGCGTGAAAATTCAAACACAGCACGAATTCAGACACAATGAAGCCAAAGCAGCCGCTTCAAAATATATCAAGAGAAACAAACACACACGTCTCCAGGCGGTTAAGAGCACACATACAAACGAGCAAGAGAGAGCGCTTCGACGCTCCTGAAGACAAAACCCTATAAAGAGAAAATAACAATACTAAAAACAAAAATCTCTTAAAGCCGCCCTAAATAATCGGCTCCAACGTTTTCTCTGCCCTTTATGCACTAAACTTGCTGTGGACCCTCTCTGCTACCGCCTCGGCGTCCGTCCTCTGTTGAGCGCTAAGGCCCGTCCCAAACACGACGTCTTTCGAGCTCTCGCTTGCTTCCATTCGCAGCAAAGAGAAATCCCGTTCGTGTTCCTCTTCTTCGTAAGTTACTATGTTGCAGGCATTGGTCTTCCCCTCCGTCTGTCGCTCTTCGTACTCTGTCAGCCGGTTGCCGTGAAACAACTTTGTCGAGTGCCCCTGATCGACCTCCTTCATAACGATCTCGCAAGGATGTCTCTTCTTCTTGACAGTCATTTCCCTTGGCCTCGTTCAGGAAACAGCTCCGGAGGTCCCTCGTCAGTACGTTGTTCTGCCCACAGAGCTTCGGGAGTGACGGTTTCCTTCTGGATTTCCGGGACCTTTAATGGCGTAGATCCAGCCGTCTTGCTGCTCTTCTTTTGAAGCCTGGTTTCCACGGCGGCACTCATGGTAGACTCGACTTCATTTTCCCTGTCGGCTTCGGTGGTGATCCCGTCATCAGCTGCTTCTACATCCCACTCGAGATCGGGTTCTCCTGCTGCCAGAGCCCCAGGAATGTTGCCCAGAATTACGTCGTATAATGGACTCTTCATGCAGAGTGCTGTTACCTCGCCGCTGAAGAAGGGAGTGCGCATCGACAGCCTGGCTTCGGGGAGTACCCTCACCGTGCCATCCACCAGGTAAACCGCTTTAGACGTTCCCGTGAGGTCCTCATCTGCGATAAGGCTCCTGCGAACGACAACGGTGTTGCACCCGGTGTCGCGGAGGATCGTGACGACCCGCTTTCCCACTTTTCCAGTTTGTACTGGTACTCCATCCGTCAAGTGCCTCGTTCCGGCCGCAATGATCGAATTTACGATCGGGAGTCGCTCCCCGTTCTTCAAGTTCACGTACCCGTTCTGAATGAGCCCGTCGGTCATCTGGGCGTTCTCAGCAGTCACGCAGCAGGAAGCTTGAGATCGCCCCCGGGGTCCTTCTTTGGATCCTTCCTGGCAGGAATTTGCGGTGTGGCCCGTCCGACCACATCTCCAGCAGGAGGGAGTCATCGGGCCTTTCTCCCGGCAGTCAGCGGCCCGGTGTCCCATGCGGTTGCAGAGAAAGCATCTCAAGGGCGGCCGTCCCTCTCCCGCAGGTTTCTTGTTGACGTCTCGTGGAGCATCAGGGTTCGGTTTCTTCTCTTCCACCTTGAATCCAAGAGACTGGGCCCCTTGTGCTTCCAAAAACCGATCGGCCAAGTCGGCCATGTCGTTCAGAGCCTTAGATCCTCTCTCCTTGATGAAGACGGCGAGCTTCGGCGAGCACCCCTTTATGAATTGTTCGGTGAGCACCAGGTTCCGGAGAGTGTCGTACTCCTTGATCGTCTCGGCAAGTTCGACCCAACGGTCGAATAGGCTCGCCAGGCGTGCTGCAAACTGTGCTCCCGTTTCCCCGCTTTCCGGTTTGGCGTTCCGAAACTTTTCGCGGAATCCCTCTGCAGTCAGACGGAACCGTCTCATCAATGCCTTCTTCACGCCCTCGTAGTCAACGGACTCCTCCGGAGTGAGTCGAGAAATTACCGACAGTGCCTCGCCCTTCAAACACAATGCGAGCATCGTAGCCCATTGGTCGCGAGGCCAGAGTTGTCCCAAGGCTAAACGCTCGAACCGAAGGAGATACGCGTCTAAGTCGTCCTTCTTCTCATCAAAGGCCGCCATCCAGCGTTGAGGGCTCGTTAGGACGGCGCCGTGAGTCGCCGAAGCCCCATTCGTAGGGCTCGCATTTTCGACTTCTTTAAGCCGAATCTTCAACTCTATCATTTCCTTTGCCTTGACTTGCCGCTCGTCCTCTCGATTCATCTCATCTCTCACCCAGTTTCGCAATTCCACCCCCTCGTAGCCCAGCTCTCTCCCAAGCGCGGTTAATTCTACTCGCGACATGGTAGCACAATAACTCTCACACTCAAAGCAAGAAACAAACGATTACTCAAATCGCCCGCCCTCGTTCTCCCTCGCGGCCCTCCTCCACAGTTGAGTCGTCTCTCTAAGCTTACACCATGCCACCGGTCCTGTCGCGGACGCCAGTTTGTCACGGAGTGGGGGTCAAATTAATAAAAATAAAGCAATGATCCACTCCAAAGGATAAAG
>JAZHYW010020303.1:0-40175 GCA_037355805.1 Ixodes ricinus
GCACGATAGTATTAATTCTTTTGGGGGTTACGTATGATAACGTAATGAAGGTTGTACGGCCCTTGAATTTTTCTTTTAGAGCGCTGGAGATTTTTAATAAAATCTAGAAATATGACCGTTTTGACTGTTTTTAGCGCGTTTTGAAGCATTTTTGAAAATACAATTATTTAGAAGGCAAACGTGACAAAACGCTTGGCCGTACGTACTAGGGTTGCCTCTAATCGTAATTTTAAGACCATGACAAGAAAGCAAAATATTGTTGTATTTGCGTATTTGTGTAAATAAAATCACCCTGTTAATTTTATTTCCAACTTGTTAAACGAGATGGCGACACTAGTACTAAATGCGTCAAACCGGAGATTTTCTTGCTGTTGCTGTTGTTGTTTTGCTCTCGAGCTCGAATGCGACCGCGATGTCTCGTTGCTCGTGGATCGGTAGCACGTGTAGCGAAAGCTCACACTGTAAAGCTCACTGATCGTGGATTCAATCCACCGGCCGCCTCTGCCCGTTTCAATCTGGATGAGCATCGTACCGGCGTGCTGTCATGTACAGTGGCGTACCAACTTGTTTTTGAATGAGGGGGCAAACCCCCCCCCCCCCCCCCCGGGTCGCATATTTTTACTATTTTGCTAGTGATGGGCCGAATTTTTGCCGAATCGAAAATTCGGTACAGAATCTTGGGATTCGGCGGAGCCGAACATTTGCTGAACTTTTCTAAATATTCGGCAAAGATGCGGCAAAGATTCGGCAAAAATACCGTTACCAGACTTAACGTTGATATTTAGTTTTTTCTCACAAAGAAAGGTTTTTTTTTAACTTAAATACAACATGTAGTGCCTATTGACACAGTTATTACTAAATAAGGTGATATTCAGCAAGATAATTGTATCGGTGTCGCTTTTGTGTGTTTACTTGCAATTTTAGTGTCTGCTTCCAGAAAGTGGCGTGACAACGAGGTTGGGTAGTAGCCGGCGCAGTCACGAATCACGCTACCAGAGGTTTGATTTTGAGACCTCATCAGCGCACGCCCGCAAGTGTGTTTACATTGTTAAAATAAAGGCAATCACTATGTTCTTACTTTCTCTGGGAGTGGCCTTTTCGTGCGCGAAAACGAATGCAACGGTTGCTGAGCCTTCACCAGGAGAGATAACAATATTGTAAATATGCATGTTTTTCGATTTGAGTCATTTGACGTCAGCTTTGCAAGAAAGTGTGCGGTCCATATTCGCAACGTGCCGTTTTTAACCTTTAAAATTCCGGTTTCTGGTGTTAGGACACACATGGACGTTTAGGAAGATGGGGAGAGTTAGGAATGTCGGATGTGCAACGTCGAGCATGATAGTTCTGTGTTTAGTTCTATGCAGATACATGAAAATCGCGAAATAACGCGAATTAAAAGGCAATCTTATTCTAGCTGTTTTGGCACAAACTATTTGTGAGCCGAAAATAGGATTGTTATAATAATAATAATAATAATAATAATAATAATAATAATAATAATAATAATAATAATAATAATATTATATAGTAATTAATAATTCATAATTATAATATTGATAATTAATAATAATAATAATAATAATAATAATAATAATAATTTTATTTGCACATACTAGAAGGGGCCCATGTGGTGGTGTGCGGAGCTATATAGGCAGATAGGTGAAAATCCTAACGCAGAGCGCCTGCCAGCCCGCCACCACATGTGAAAAAACAAAACCGATATATAACTGTGCAGAATATACCCACTACAGAAAGTGCGTAAAAAGGAAAGAAAAGGGGGAAAACATGTATACATTATGACGAGGATGCCAGCTGCATCCCATACATTCTGGCAAGCTCTCGTGACTCTGCCCCGTTTGACGGCAGTGGGCTGCGAGCTCTGAGCGTAATTGTCAGTTGTCAGTCAATGTTTCAACTATCTCGTTGCATCAATGGAAAGGTCAAATAAAAATCACGTTATCCAGAATGCAGCGCATCATTTGTCACTTGGGCAGTGGACTGCGTAAATTACTAGTCGACCTTCTGTTCTTGAGGCAGAAAATATTGAAGAGAACCACATTAGCAAAAGCTCACAAACGCACAGTTACCGTGTCGCCTACTCCGCACCTCGCCGTAACCGCTGGTTGCACTAAACTGTACGATGGTAACCGCGCGACTGCGCGGTGTCCATTTGCGATCCATGACCCCGTCGCGTTCGTGCGCGTCCGCAGACATTTCCAGAATTTTTGCCGAATCCTTGCCGAACTTTCCTTCTAAATTTCGGCATGTGCGGAACTTTGCCGAATCTGAAGTTGGGCAGATTCGGTCCATCACTAACTTTTACGGCTCAGGTGATAGCCCCCTAGCAACGACGCTCACGCCGGATTGGCTGCTCGGCAACGCGCGGAAACTCAAATTTCGGATTCGGACGGCGCGTGTATCACTCAAAGCGCGTTACACCCCCCCCCCCCCCCCCGGCCTGCGTTCACGCCGCTTCGCGGCGACAGTGTGCGGCTGCTAATTACAAAACTATTACCCACTCAGCCCCCCCCCCCCCCCCCCCACACACACACACACACTTCTACCCCCGTACACGCCGCTTTGCAGCCGGCAACCCAAGCCCCGCTGTCCCCCATGCACATCCGTAAATAGAGTCCCATACGATTTAGTTCAGCGCGTCGACAACATTCGTTCTTTTTCAGTGTTAATCGTAAAAAAAGAAATGTCGTAAATATTGCCAAATGCCTCGACAAAACAAAATGCTCAAGGAAAAAAAAGAAGAAGTAAGCCCACACCGTGGATATAACCAGGGTCTGCTACGTATGAGGCAGACATCCTACAACTAAGTTACGCTACCGCTTCGGAAACTCGCATTGTAACCACTGCCTATGTTGACGGCGGCAGCGCCTATCTCCACGAACCAGCCAATCCGGCGTGAGCGCAGTTGCTAGGGTTTGTATCGCCTGCGCGTTAAAAATATGCCCCCGGAGGTCGGGGGCGGTGCCCTTGGTATTCCTTGGGCGCCGCCGGCCAGTGTTTGCCCTGCCCAGTGGCGGCTGTTTCCGGGGGGCAAAACACATGCCTTGCCCCCCCACTCGGAGAACTGGGGGGGGGGGCAAGCGCCCCCTTGCCCCCCCCCCCCCGGTTGGTACGCCCATGGTCATGTATCACTATTGCGTGATGCACGTTAAAGTCGTCAGGCAAGCAGCGGTATACTGTACTGTCTTTCATCTCCAACGAAGACACCAGACGCCCTCAGAGCTGACTAACTTCCCGCTGTATAAACATAGACAAAACAAAATTACAATTGATGGCTCCGTTGGTCGGCACTTTCTGAACGTGCAAAGTGTACTGTCACAGCAGACTCCTAGCGAAAGGCCTGATAAGGCTCTGAAGGCGATACTTTTGTTGATTCTATTTTTCATGTGCATGTAGCGCGCGTGGTCAAACGCTTGCAGACGCTAAAGCGGGCTCGTAGCACCCTGAGTCGACAGTGAACAGATAGTCCTAGCGTGGAAGGCCTGATGAGGCTCTGAAGGCGATACTTTTGTTGATTCTATTTTTCTATGTGTGCTATGTTAGCGCGCGTGGTCAAACGCTTGCATACGCTACAAGCGTGGCTCGTAAGCACCCTAAGATCGTGCAGGGTTGAACAGATATGTCCTAATGTGTACGGGTGCCTCAATGTCATTCTGCTTAGGGTGATGCCACCCTTTGTAGTACCCGATGCCGACAGCACGCGCTCACGGGTAAAATACAAATAAATCGACGAAAACAAATGTCGCCACAGCACAGTCAGAGCCACAAACGCGTGCCGGGACACGCTCTTTCACGCGCTTCTGAACAAAAAGAAAAAAGAAAAACAAAAGTGTGGGACAAAATGGCCAGATATCTCCACCCTAAGCCAAGCGCACATGAAGGCACCCTACTAATATGTGTTTGGAAATAAAAAAAAATAGTTGAATGAGTTTCAAAGAAGGATAAAATACTTATTCCGAAAAACATTTATTTTATGAAACATTACTTTAGATATTTTCATTCTTTGTAGACCTTGTTTGGTGGCTAGTGGATATAAAAACAAAAAATGAAGCATGATTTCTATTATTTTGAACAATTACAATATATTTTCTTAACCAACAAACAGGTGCTTACTCTGAGACGCAAATTGAATTTTGACGTTAGCGTTTTGGCGCCCGAAACAATTTTTTTTTGTTGCAAATTTAACACTTCCCGTTTTCCGGATTACTAAGAAAACCAAACGGGCCTTCAATAAGTAGAAAATACGTTTCTGCCTAAAGTGAGGCGTACGGTTTTTTTTGTGTGTTTTTTTCTTTGCCTTTTTAATTTTAGGCAAAATCAAATGAACCTCTAAATAACTGTAATGTCTTCATAAGTAACCTCAGGAGTTCACTATGCTATTGGGAGTATTCACTGGCGGCCATAGCTGTGTGCGCGAATGCTGAGCGCGTGCTGATGGCGAGCTTCCACAGTTCTTTTGTAACCTGCATTCCGCACCATCAAGAGTGCCGGTCTTAGCAGCCTATTGATGTGAACTCGTTCTGAACATGCGCTCTAAACAGCACCCACAAATATGGCGTCCAGTGAATACTCCTCATTGTCCGTTATGAACACCTCTTTCAACAGTGATCTTACTATGTCACGGTGGAATGAAGCGGTGCCACTTTACCTGTCTGGAAACAAATTGGGGTGTGTGTATGTTTATACAGCCTAAAACATAGTCTGCCTCAACGGGCGACTTGTCTCCCAGCTGTAGGTGAGCAATTTAGCCAGTGCAGTACAACCGGTAGCCTGGGGTCTTTAACGTGCATCACGCAGCAGTGATACACGACCGCACGCCGGTACGATGCTCATCCAGATTGAAACGGGCAGGGGTGGGGATTGAACCCAGGATGGGTTATACAGCGCGAGCTTTCGCTCCACGTGCTCCGAGCTGGTGTGCTCTAGCCCACTCGGCCACCATTCCTTTTTTTTTATTGCACTTGGCCAACGATCCCTCTTCATCTGTCTGGACTAAAACACTTCAATGTGTTTGCGTTTGTCTTGCAAGTGGCGTCAAATGCGCCAGTGCACGAGGCCCGTGTCTCGAGCGGCCCTTGGAAGCAGTTGTCGGCGCAGTACTGAAATGAGCGGCCCTTGGAAGCGAATGGCAGCGGAGCACCCGCTCCTCGCACGTGTCTTGCGCGTTTCCGCAACAATGGTTGGCGGTACTTGTAAGCGTGAATTTTATCAAATGAATTTAGTTTGCAGTTGCCGGCAGCGCCTTCAACTTATGGATTTTACGACGACAACTCGAGTGCAACGTGGTTTTGTGTATTTGAGTGGTTCCTTTTCGCTGACAGGCAGACAGACGGAAAGTGTCCTTCTGCCACCCGTTGCCATCTGTCAGCTGTGCACTTGGCGCGATTGTGGACGAGCACACCGTTTCGCTTGGGTCAGACGCAGCCGATGCTACGAGCGCGAGCGTTGGCCGAGCATGCGCATTGCTGGCACGCGAGCAGCGCGCTAGTAGCACGGACCGCGCCACTTGCTTGGACAGAGAACTCCTTGGTACAGTTCACGGGTAAGAAACGGTTGCTTATTGTTGCTTTTGACTCGTCGCGCAGAAGTGTGGACCTCTTCGACGAGGTCCACACCTCTGGACGTGCAGAAGTGTGGACCTCGCCGCGCAGACGTGTGGACCTCGCCACTAAATCAGCTATGCTTAGAGTCGGCACTCTGTTCCCCAATATTGCTGTGGGCGCCGCCATCTTGGTGCTTGTACAGAGCATACGCAACTGCCGATCGTCATGATTCAAAAGTGCGACTTCCTCGGCATTTTATTCGGTGTTAGGAAGCTCATGTAATATTGCTTTGCTCTGTCGTGAAGCGTTTAAAGATTTGTGGAGGACGTAAAAGCGTTTCCTGTGATTTCAGACGAATTTCAGATAACTGGCAGCCATGATTTTAAGCCACAATATGGACAAGTGTCGTTACTCTGAAGCGTAGCTTATTTAGTGGCACGAGGGAAAATCATGGCGGAACAGGGCCGCACTGAACTAGATTTCAGACGCCATGTTCTTCAATATATAGTGCCACTAAATAAGCTACGCTTCAGAGTAACGACACTTCATCATATTGTGGCTTAAAATCATGGTTGCCAGTTATCTGAAGCTTTATCTGAAATCACAGGAAACGCTTTTCCGTCCTCCACAAATGTTTAAACAGTTCGCGACAGAGCAAAGCAATATTATATGAGCTTCCTAACACCAAATCTAATGCTGAGGAAGTCACACTTTTGAATCATGACGATCGGCAGCTGCGTCTACTCTGCACAAGCACCAAAATGTCGGCACCCACAACAATGTTGGGGAACAGAGTGCCGATACTCTAAGCGCAGCTTATTTAGTGGCTCTATACTCTGTTTCAGCTTATGTTGTACCGCAGCGAAGGCTAGAAGCGCGAGCTCATAGCGTTGGCAGCTGCCCTTGGTGCACGAGAGCTTGTGCCGCCGACATGTGCCCTAGAGCAAGGAGCTCGCGCTTGTAGCTTTTCCTGCGGTACAACACAAGGTGAAACAGAGTATAGTTCTTTCCAGAAGTGGCGCGCGGCACGTGTCTCGAGCATTTCCACAAAAATGATTGGCGCCACTTTCCCCAGTATAGATGGGCTTTACTTCACAAAACCTGGGAGCGGGTTTGCAAACCAGTATGCAGACGAAGAGCAGGCCGATATAGGACATAAGTGCAAAACTGCCACTTTTTTTTTCTAGCTTTAAATTAAGCTCTGAAAATATATACATATATTTTTTTCCCGCAAAACTACGTTTGCGTGTTAAATGTGGTGGTTCAAACGGCCGGAACGCCGCACCTTGTGCTATCGATAATTTCGAACGTGGATGGACCTTCGAATTCATTCGGAAATCAGAGCTTATTCTACATTTTGTAAGCCACTGTAATCTACGTATGTACTGGCTCGTATCTCGCACCGCCTGTTGGCCGCTTCCTGCAGCGGCAGACGCAGAGCGAAGAAGATCTAGCTCGAGATCGGCGGCGAACAGCCCGTGGCCCGAGCCCACCTCGAGCGCCCGACCTGCATGCGCAGCTGCGCACATGCAACTCGATTGTTCCGGAAAAATTCTGCGCCATCTATGAGGAAAAGGGTACAAATAAATAGCGGTTGAATCCCCCTTAAGGCCTGACTCATATTGTTTAGTGCAGTGCAGGGCACAGTAGGAGAGACAGAAGAAGAAACGTAAACTTTCGTTATTCGTTCACATTGGCTGCCTCCGTGCAGAAGGTCGGGGATAAGAGCGATAACAGAAAAAAACTGGGGAATCAAAGAACGAAGCAACAGCTGGCATAGTTCTGGGTAAATGGGAACCACAAAGGCGCGCTCTTCCTATGTGCGCTATGAGGCACCAGGGGTAAAAAAGGCATTCGGTAAACTTAACCAAGTAATTCAAACAAAACATCTGCAAGATGTGTTCAGAAACGCTCGCAGTCACCTGAGCGAGCATCATTGATTCCTTTCGCTCCTTGGGACTTGCTCCTTTGCCCACCCAGACGAAAAGACCCGAGACACCGCCGTCCAGAAGGAAGCAGTCCTGGTTGCAAAGGAGAAAGCAAACATTAATAAGAGTAAAACTCCCTGTAACGCCGAATTTGAGCGCAGCTCTTGAGGAGGAGGAGGGAAGGGTACTGGGGGGTGGGTCAAGTGACCTCGGGGAGGGGGGGACGTGACTTCGGGGGTCACGTGACGATGACGATGCCGATGACGTCATCAGTGACGTCACTCGATGACGTCATCAGTGACGTCACGCGTCCCATAATGCACCGCGCGGTTACGCCGACGGTGACGGCGACACCGACGCCGACGCCACTCAAGCCGGAAACGGGCGCCTAAGAGCTGCGCTCTAAAACACGTGCAGATCAAGCGACAGCCGTCAAGCGAACCTGAAATAATACTGTGTGTAGTAATACATGCAAATTATTACATGTACGAAAGTTCTGGCAGATCAATGTTGTATTGATTTTGGGCCTCAAAAGCCAAATTTGTAGCAAGTTTATATTCTCTAAAAAAAAAACGTATTAGAAATTATATAAAAGGGCCACACGTCTTGAACTAAGAGCTCCTTAATGGAGGATGAGAAAAACAGAGGCCCCAAATCTGCTTGGGAGGATAAATAAACCATTGTTTGGCATGTACTATTTGTTACGGTAGGAAAAACTCTCCACGGGACTGCTTTTCCCGCGATGCCTGCAGTGAAGTAAAATCCTCGGGATTTACTATGCGCGGAAAGCAAGTGACAGGGCGCCCATGGTCGCTATTAATCAAAAACGCTATCTGCACAGTGATACTCAGCAAGCGTAACAGCATCGATGACTTTTCCTGCACACGGTCTTTTTCCAGTCAAATTGGCTTTTGGACATCGACATCCGTTGGGAGTATAGTCTGTAGGTTCCTGTCATTATCGAACCGCATGCCCTTAAAGACCAACGACCAGTTCACGCTTTCCACTTTTCCCTCGCTTCCTCCTCTCCCCCTTCTACCCTGTCCACCTTTGCCTGTTTCCTCCTCCCCCATGGTGAGGAGGATCTTCTGCCTTGCAGAATCTCGAGTCTGGTCGTCGGCCTTTAAGGAAAGTAGAAGCCATGACATTTTTAGGATGTAGAATGTGGCAAAATGTATTTTTTGTTGGTATAACTGTATGTTACTTATATTCCGAGAAACCAGAAGCCGCACTTCGTAATATTTCCGCGGGCGCAGCGGACCAAGTAGGCATGCAGTACGCGCGTGGCCGACCGGTTATCGTGCTTGGCTTCCAGGCAAAAGAGCCAAGGTTAGATGCCTGGCTGGGGATACACCTTTTTGTTGTTTCTGTGAATGTCGCGTTCTGGTAAATTCGAGAACTCCGTTACTTATTCGAGGTTAGAATGTTCTACGCTCCGAACCTTCTACGCCGATTGTTCCTGAAGCCCACGCGTGTACATAAGGGGCTCCGCGTGGCGAGCCGGGGTCAGTCTCGCCCCAGCGCTCGATCCTGCTGTTCCGCCGACATCGACGCCTGCGACGTTAACCTCCATTTATTTTGTTTTGGGCAGAAGTTCGCCCTGTTAAATGTTTAGTTTCTCCAGTTAATTCGCCGCCTCGTCATTTGTCATTCGTGACAATATACACTCGCAGCATCATTTCACTCAAAACCAGTGTTGGACAAAATACTCGATAAAAGTATTTAAGTTAAGTTACTAAATACCTGCTTCATAAAGTATTTAAAATACTACTCAAGTTACTTTCACTGTAAAGTATCTTGAGTTAGAGTACAAATACTTAAAAATGTAATTCAATTACTTTTGAAGATACTTCCGCATTGCGCAATTTGTATCGACGTCAGTGACAAACACAATTATATAGCTGCGCAAATCTGGGTTTCCAGAAGGGTTTATTAGTACGTAACAACATAAACAGAAAAAAAAGTCGTAGGGCTTTTTTATGCAGTTCAAATATCAGGATATTGTCACGAATGACAAATGCTGAGGTGGCAGAATAACTGAAGAAACTGAACGGTTAATGGGGCGAACTTGTTCCCAAAACAAAATAGAGAGAGGCTAGCGTCGCAGGCGTTGATGATGTTGCCGAAGCAGCAGGATCGAGCTCTGGGGCGAGACTGACTCCGGACCGCCACTCGGAGCACCTTTTGTACCCGCGTGGGTTTTCTGGAACATTCGGCGTAGAACGGTCGGCGCGTAGAACATTCGTAAGTCGATCAGACGATAAGGTTCTCAAACTTACGAGAATGTCAGGTTGAAAGAACAAATAAAGAGGAGTCCGCTCCCTGGTATCGAACCCGGAGCGTCCGAGCGAGAGCCAAGCGCGCCAATTATTCGGCCGCGCACTCGCTCGGCAACGCGCGTGGCAATATCCCTGATACATGTTACAAAACATATCTCGGACAGCAAGAAAAAGGTCGCTTTAGCCATTGGGGAAAAGATCAGACCATGGCGCCCCAAGCGGTTAACTTTAGAACTACACGAATAAGGACAACGAATAACAATGACTCAGCGCTCGGCTGACATAACCGAACGCAGAGTCAGCGTTCGGCTGGAGTTCGTGTTCTCCGGTGAGGGGAGAAGGGGCTCTTTTGTTACCACTCCGGCCTGCGTGAACAATGCAGCATGCATGGTGCTCAACTCAGCACAAAAGCCCAATTGGGTCAAGCTCGCATCCTCTGACGACTGCTTTCGGGAGAGATCCGGCACTTAACGTTACTTCGCTAATTGTTAGTATTTTACATTGCAATGTGACCCGCGCTCTAATTAGAAAGATGACATGAACATGCCCACACGGCCTGTGGGCATGTGCACAGGCCTTGTGTTCGGTTGGGTAAGCACCGAGGTGTGGGGGCAACAAACGGATCAGAGCGCCTCGCCAATAGTGTCATCGCTGAATATCACGTCCTGCGGCGCAGCTGCGACGCATCGTTTAACTAGAATTCATATTTCCAATATTGGGAATTCACTATAAACGAACTTGGGATACGGATATGAACGAATGAATAACAAAGAGAACCCACTGAATAGCCATGGCAGTGGTCGCACCTTCTTCAAGTAGGTTGCGTTCAGAAAGGCACTCAACCTAGGGAGACGCTTTGTTGGCATACTGAGAGGTCATCCTACTCGTAGTTAGTTTCCTGTCCTGTTCTCTTCTTATCAATGTTCGCTTACGAACAGTGTTTGCGAAAGCAATAAGTGACGGACTCACGACAAAAAGGAAAAAGAAACAAAAGAAAACCTCGACGTTTTGCCGTAGCGAAATCAAATGTACAAAAAGCAAAAAAAAAATTGTGTGTTTTTTCTTTTTGTTACTTTCTTGACACTCAAGTCTGCATTGTTGTCGTAGGTCGTTTCCCGGTCTGCGTTGCGCCTCAGGGTGACAATCCTTACTTCCGTAAAACCACCCCTTTTGTTTGGGGAACACTTTAGGAAAGAAAGGGGCGCCTTTAGGAAGGCGAGGGGAAACCTTCCTTGTACGAACTTCGGGCTGAAATATGGGTCACAGTCCGCAAAAAAAGCGATGTTTTCACAAGCTCAATCAACGTCACCGTAGCTAATTCGAGCTAGTAACGGGTTGGTTGCTCGAAAGAATGTTCATGTTTGCTCGTGCTACGCCCACGCCACCTCATACCGAAAACACGGAAACTGGCGGAATGTCAAAAAAGTATTTGAGATAATGAGTACAAGATACTCAGAAATGTAATTAAAATGAAGTATCAAATACTCTCGATCAAAAGTATGTGGAAGATACCAAGATACTACAAAAAGTACTTGAAATACAGTATCTTGAGTAGGGTATTTGAGGTAGGTACAAGTTTGCTCAAAACAAATCAGTCGTACTTTTTAGTAATGCCATCGCTTTTAGATTATTAAGCTTATATCGCAAAGTTCTGTTTACAAATAAGTTTCACGATTCCCAGTATTGGCAGTGGGGAGACCAATAGACCTATTGCTGTCTTACCCAAGCATCAAGGAGAATGCGGGGATTGGTGTTCCACGCGCCGCACGTGCTGGCCTCAGCAGTAGTAACTTTTTCCAAAGCAAAAACCTAAAACAAATTGCATCTTGCACGCGCGTTCGTCAATGCTTTCTTTTGGTTATTTACTATCCGAATCATTTTATACAGGAAAAGCGTGCGCGTGTGGCGCGTGGAACACCAATCCCTGCATTCTCCTTGATGCTTGGGTAAGACAGCAAATGGTCTATTCTGTGCAACTTAGAAGCTATACTCCGTTTCACCTTATGTTGTACCGCAGAAAAGGCTAGAAGCGCGAGCTCGCAGCGTTAAGAGCTGCACTTGACGCACGAGAGCTTGTGCCGCCGAGATGTGCCCTAGAGCAAGGAGCTCGCGCTTGTAGCCTTTCCTGCGGTACATCATAAGGTGAAACAGAGTATAGTGTGCGCGTTCAACGCGCTCGCCGTCCGAAATACCATCTCCCTTTCATCACCTGACAACCGCTCTCTGTGCGTGAGTAAGGGCGGGAGCGTGACGGCGTGGCTAAAGATCGACGCACGGTTGGTCCACCGAGCACATAGCTTTCGCCGCACTGTCATCTCAGGGGTGAACGAAGTCTAGTGTAAAGAGTGTGCGCTGTATAGCTTCTGCTTACGTTGGGGTCCAGGAGAGTATGTGACAGGGGCTTGTCTCCAACCCTCTCCACTTTGAGTTCGCCATCAGCGTCAGAGATCCTGTGGTTAGAAACGGTAGTTAGTCAGACTCGTTACTGAGACAAGGAATGTGCCAGAAGTGATTCCAATTGAATAGCACGGTGCCAACCCTGGCTTCAACTCTGCTGAATAAACCGGTTGTCGTGGCTTGCCCTTGCACTGTGAATGTTATGAATGATGCCGTGCTATTCGATTCGAACCGCTCTTCGCAGACCTCTGAAACTCATGATATACACACATATCGGGACCAAATATGCTGCGATACCTGAAGAAAATGTACTTTAATATTGGGATAAGGAATCCATGAATACTAACAAAGTATACACGGCGGTCACGACAAAAGTTTAACACTAAGACAAAATATACTTCAGTATTCGTACACAGCATACTTCTAACGTATGAGACGGAGTATGGTGCAGTTCTAGAGAAATGTAGTGATCAAAGATTAAGAGCTGAAAACCTCGAAGACTGAGACGTAGTCCACCCCTGCGCTAGGACAAAGTATGCTCTAATACTATGGCAAAGGATACTTCAATCATGAAACAACGCGTGCTGAAATTTTGGGCAAAGAATACTTCAGTAATGAAATAACATGTGCTGCGATATTTGGGACAAAGTAAACTTCAATGATAAAACAGACTGTACCGAAATACCGAGAGCACTTGTGCCCGAACGAATAAGACTAGAAAATGCCTAAAGGCTGGGAAAAAGTAAACCTGGCTGTCGGAAAAAAAAACATGCTTCAATAATGAGACAACAGAATATGCTGCAATACCCGACTAACGTATGACTGAGACAGAGTGCATACACTCGAGGACTGAGTCAAAATACACATCAATATCGCGACAGGACGGTGCGCGCGCACGGCACAGAAAAACTCCGCATGCGGCGCGCCGACAGCAGCGCCACCTCGGTGGCGTGACGTCAGAGCCAGTCGTTTGTGATTGTGACTGTCACTGACTGCTCTGGCGTGACGCCATCATTAAGAGCCACCATTAGCAATACCTGCATTCGCCGCTTTCACACTGCTACCACGCCGTACCAAGAAGACAATCTGCAGACGCTGTCTAAGGGATCTTTCTTCCTTGTATGACGTCACATTGGTCATACAAAAAACTGCCTGGAGACACGTTCGGAGCATACAAATGTATTCAGCAGACATGCTTTGAAAATGCTTGAGGCATGTCCGCGGATAATCTCGTCTGCGGAGAAACTGCGTGTCTTTTGCACGATGTACCGAGCAGAGGGACTGTGGAGTGGCCAGAAGGTGGCGCGCTGAAAAACACGCTTCGAAGTTGCAGTGCGAGCTCCCGGTAGCAGTACCGCTCTTGGCGGTATAGCCTCCGGTGACGTTATGCTACAGCTTCCTTGTAGCACTCATGGTTCGTTCGCGGTACGTTGCAGGTCCGGTTCCGGTGTGGCGGAAACAATACCTGCATTCAGTATAACGCTATGCTAAAAAGCGTTCGGCTTCGGCGAATCTTTGTTATGTATATGCCGTACCTGTGAAGAGACACCTCTGTGTCAGCGGAACGCTCGTGTTCCACGTCATCGCCGCCTTCTTCGGCGTCTTTGACGTCCGCCGGAGACCCGGCCCCGAGTTCCTCGAAGAATGCATTCACCTCCGCTTCGCAGCTGCTCTCGTCTAGAAAACATAAACACATAAGCACGCGCGCACACACGTTAGGGCATTATAGGGCCGTTACAAGAAGGCGTGTAACACTTTTACTGTTGTGGGGTAACATGGGGCCGCAGCTGGTACACTGGACGCAAATACGCAGCGGAGGTGCGAATCTGCGTTCCGGAAGTGAATCTGCATATGGATGCTTGATTTCACACTGAAGTTTCCTTCCTACTGAAAAACCCAAATATCATTCCTGGTTTTTATGGTCGCTCCTGCTCATTTCGATCTGGATGAGCATTGTACCGGCGTACAGTCAGTCGTGTATCACTATACTGCGTGGTGCACGTCAAAGACCCCAGACTATACTTTTCTTTTATACATAGCAGTCCTACTGCACTATCTACAACAAACCTTTTCACAAATCATCTAGTGGCTCAGATATCAGTCTGAGTGTATGTAAGCTAATGGTGGTAATTGTCCTGCTTGTGTGTTTAGGCAGCCTTGAAGTTAATACGCCTCAACGGGTGACCTATCTCTCAGCTGTAGATGATAAATTTAGCCAGTACAGTACAACCGCTAACCCGGGAAACAAAACGTGCATCATGCAGTAGTGATTTCACGAACCCGGGCCGGTACGAAACTCATCCAGATCGAAACGCGCAGGGGGTGGGGATCAAACCCAGGAGGTTCTTCAGCGCAATCTTTTGCTCCACACTCCGAGTTGGTCAACTCGGCCACGGATCCCCGCTGATAATGGAGGTTAAAAATCTAATACCGATTTGTCAACGGCAGACGTACGAAAGTTACGGTGTTCTTCGATGTACAGTTATTTTTCCGTTTGTTTCAGTTTCACTGTTTTTTTTTTATAAAAAATATTTTATGTTTTTTAATGAGTTGTCTGGGGCGTGCTGAAGTTGAGCATTTTAAAAATTTACATTACACCCTCAAAAGCGTAGCCTTATAAGACTCGTCATGGTGAAATCGAACAACTGTACAGCGAACTGACGTCTGGAATATTCAGGCTCCGTATCGGTGCCCGTCTTCCAAATTTTTTCTTCACCAACCATCAAAGGCTGCCATTGGCATGTACAGACGGGGCCTCCAATTTAAGTTTCACTACGCCTGTCAATAAGGAAGTATTCACTGGCGGCCATAGCTGTGTGCGCGACTGCTGAGCGCGTGCTGATGGCGAGCTTCCACAGTTCTTTTGTAACGTGCATTCCGCACCCTCAAGATTGCCGGTCTTAGCAGCCTATTAATGTGGGCTCGTTCTGAGCATGCGCTCTAGACAGCACCCACAAATATGGCGCCCAGTGAATACTCCTTATAGACCCCTTGCTCTGGGGCAGGGTGCGCGAGCCCGTTCGCAAGACGTGACCATGTTATGATGGCTGCACCATCCAGGCGGCTCTGTAACGTTCGATTTTGTAAAGCCCTCTACGATATTGCACGTGCCACGTTCGAATACAAGCATCTGTCAGCATCTGTAGATGCGCGATAACAAAACTTCTAAGAAAATAAAAAAAGAATTATGCAGCTCGCGGTTGCAACGTCCTATTAAACATTCCTTTCAGCTTTAATATTTGCATTGCTTTCTTTCATGCTTCTGCGAGCACGTACGTTTCCCTTTGCGTGGTAGCGAAGCCAAAGCTACTTCCAAAAGTACGTTCCACCAAACGATGCTCGCACTGCACGAGCGCGCGTGCTTGGCAGGGACACTGAAAACTCGAACTCGCTCTTGTAGCCCCTGCTGCGCTGGCACTTAGAATGGAACGGAGTATAGAAAACTTTAGTGGGGAAGCATAATGACGCAAACGCGAACCAAATAATATATTTTGCTCGCCTGGAGCGTTGCTTAAAACTTGAGAACTACGGGCCTATGTAGCTCCTCTTGCGCGAATATCCCGCCACTTCTTCACAAAGCACCGAGTGCTAAAGCCCCTCGATGTGTTTACGTTCGTCTCGGAAGTAGCGTCAAATGCGCCAGTGCACGAGAACCGTGCCTCGAGCGGCCCTTGGAAGCAGATGACGGCACAGCACTGAAATGAGCTGCCCTGGGAAGCGAATGGCTGCGGAGCACCCGCTCCTGGTGCGTGTCTTGCGAGTTTCCACAACAATGGTTGGCGGTACTTGAAAGCGTGAATCTTATCGAGGAACTTTACCAAATCCTGTCCCTCAGCACCTTCAACGGCCACTAAGAAAGAAACGAAGTAAAAGTGACCTGTGACCTTGAGCGCGCAAAATTTGGATAGCTTAGACAGCGTCTTGCTTAGTTAGAATACGCATGCTTGATCGTCGTGCTAAACGGTGTCCCGGCTATCTGCCGTTCCCATCGCGAAGCCCTATTATTACCCAACTGCGGCAAGTGGTTCGCAGGTGAGGGACGGATTGATAAATACGCTCGCCCCGGCTCGCCCCTCTGGCTCGCCCTAAAGCCCCTTCATGTTTCAAAAGTAGCGGCAAGGTGCGTCGATGCACGAGGCACGCAACGTGCAGCGCCTTGGGAAGATCATGGCGGCACAGCGCAGCAGTCAGCTGGATTTCAGACGCCATGAAATTCCCAGAATTGCGCGCGGCACGTGCCTCAAGCATGTCTACAGCAATGAATGGCGGCCACTTTTTCCAAGATGAGGGGCTTTGCGTCGCCCCAGAGCCGTCTACTGAGAGATTTGGCCATACATTGGTTTGAATAGGCGAGCATCCGGGCCAACCGCAGGCCGCGAAACAGCCCCAGCGGTGGTCGTGTGCTTTAAATTTGTGACAACGACTATACTTCGTTTCACGTTATGTGCGAGCGAAGGCAAAACTGGAAGCGCGAGCACGGAAGCTCCGTGCGTTCAGGCTTTGCTCAGAGCGCACGAGCTGGGGAGAAATGCAAAAAGCGCTGGTCTCGCGCTTCTAGCTTTGGCTTCGCTCGCAGATAAGAGTGAAACGAAGTATAATTTGAGCCGTGCCGAGCGGGGACTCCGCGTCTCAAGACGCTCGCGCACCCCACCCTTTGCACTGCTTTCTTTCAGTCAGTCTCAGTGATCGCTGTTCTAGCAGTGCAGACAAAGGCATGCGCACGAGCGCGTGGCTTTGGAAGGTGCCTCCTATGCACGAGGTCTCGTACAAACACAAAGCGTTTCGCTGAGCTAAGCTCACGCGCCTGCACCTTTGTCTTCACTGCAGACATTTGTGAGATGGAGTAGAGGTCTCCTGATTGAGTCGACGCTGTGTCACAAATTTAGTTTACGCTCTAGGCGCGGGGGAATCTCGGCGCTGGCGGCGGCCTTTGCTCCGCTCTATTGTCCAAACTCTCCTAATATACGGCTCTGGCTCGCCCTGCCCTTGCGCGCTTCCCTACAGTGCTATACTTCGTTTCAGCTTGGGTCCAGACGCAGGCGATGCTACAAGCGCGAGCTCCGGGCTTTCAGCGTCCCTGCCAAGCACGCCGCGCTCGTGCAGTACAGGCACTGTTCAGGGCCACACGCTCGCGCACGTAGCATCGGCTGCGTCTGGACCCAAGCTGAAACGAAGTATAGTCACCGCATCATTAGACCTTTCAGAAAAGTCAACGAAGATTTTGGCTATGCTGTTCCATCATGCTGTACGAAGAATGCAGGTTCTCGAGTTATCTGATACGGCATACATAGGACGCTAAATCACGCGAGTTGTAAACGAACTCTTGGCATGCCTATCCTTCTCATGTAATATATGGCAAAATCAAAGACCAATAGCCCTTTGCATGGTCTTACAAACCACCTGGATCGAGGACTCCCGTACCCATCAGACGAACGAATTAATCTGCTCAACATTGTCAAAGTATTTGCGCAAGATGTGTTGAGCTAGAGACCTTCCACGGTGTGGTCTCTGCGGAGAGACAATCAATCTCTGCTTCGTTTTGGCATTTCGCAGCTGGGATAACTGTGTTGCAGACATTCTTCCTTCCTCTCTGCGGTACATAACAACCAGACGACAGACACTGTCTTGCCAAGTCTTGCCCGTTTCCCCCACGAACGCCATTCAACGCAGTGGCACGATTGCGTTTTAACTATATGGGTTTGATGTATTATGTCTCGTTTAATGCGTGTTCTACAAACGTGCCGTCAACTGCTTTCTTGTTACTTTAAAAATAAACAGTTTTTATTTCGGATTCTAAGGCTGAGGACTCTAGGCTCAGGTCTTTTTCACTCGGGTTTAATTCGTCTAAAACTAATTTACTGCGGGTTGCTTCTTTCTATCGATGATCTGTACAGGGCGATAATCTCGGATGCCTCGTAAACCAGTAAAAGTCCGCAAGATTAACACGAGCGGGCCTTTCAAGGCCTACTCGCTTCGCCGGCACGATAACCCAGTCCCTGGCGTGCATGCTCCCTGCGAGGCAAAAGGTTGTCTTCACCGCAGACAATGGGGCTGCTTAGCGCCACCAGCCGAGAGCCACGCGCACTTTTTGCCGGCTGCCTTCATATTGCGCGCGCTCTGCGTTGACAGGCATCGTGAAACTTATATAGAGGGCTCTGGTGCAGAATTTATACACTTAGATGATGATAGTTATCGAAGTGGCCAGACTGAATTTCGGAAAGGGTCTATTTTTATCTACAGCGTAAACCAGTGTTGCCATACCTCAAGAGCAGACAGACCACGCCAACCGTACACTCAAAAACAATCCGTTATTGAAAGGTTCTTCGCCACCCCAACAACTTTCTCAGCTCCTGAAGAGCGGTATCACCCCAAGCCTTACCCCCTATCCCCCCTCCCCGGGCGCACTAGAAAGGCAACTAGGCAATGGAGAACTCTTTCGCATCAAACAAGGAACATAAAGGGGCCATGAAACGAGTTTTTCTACTTTCACTAAATACTACTTATAATCACTCCCCGACTTTAATAACTAAATAAACTTGCCTTGGGTTTTCTTTCTAGGAAATGGAAGTCGCCAAAAAGTTCGAGAAATATGAACATCGTTCATGCCCTCAACTAGGAGCCAGAACAAGCGGCCACGTGGCCTTGTGCCTCTCCTATACCGTCACCGCTAATCATAGCAACGCACTGGGGTTTGCAAAGTACAAAACACGTGCTGAGCTCCAGGCATTGTTAGAGTTAGGCTATTTTCATCACCGCAGTGATTGGACACGAGCCACTACCCGTGTGTCCACCGAGGCATTGATTGTTACGAGCCGAAGTCGAGTGCTCACGCAGTTCTCGTGTCCAATCCACTAGTCGCGCTCGAAAGTCGTCAGGACAGTGGTTTTGATCCCGCAATTACGTCATCAACCTTTGAGAAGGCAAAACTGAAAAAAAAAATAATCTCCTTTAGTCCTCGCTATTTCACCGCGACAAAGAAGCTTCTTAATCAGTGGCGGTCTGTGCGAGTATACTGGGGCCAGACTAGGACCAGTACGCCTCTGCAAAGTCATGAACATTCCAACTCGATATCGCTTCATAACCCATTTAAAAGAATTTTTTTTACAAAGAACTCTTTTAAGGGGTGCTTATAAGAACTTTTTAGGGTGCAAAATATTGACAAGCCAAAACATTTCTAAGAATTCTTTTATGACCAGATTTCTTTTAAAATGTACATTGTCTTTCGTTCGCTTTTTTTTTACTTTCTTGATTTGATGCGCTATGGCTTTGTTCATGTAAACAAATGCATAAAAGGTAGGTCAGATATTTGTGTATAATTATGACCGACTGCATTTTCACTCTTTACGTTCCACTATGACGCTTTTTTACGGAAATCGGTGCCATAGCAACCATCTCATCGAAAAGGGCATACGAAAGGTGGTCTGCACAATGTGGAACTACGAACAGAACCTTCAAGGGTGATTCTGAAGTTGCTGCAAAAAACTGGCTTGGTGGACCGCCTGCGTATAGACATACCTGACATTAGAATGGAATAAAGTTTATCCGCTTGAAGACTACACCTTAGACTTTCTCCGATGGCAATATTTCGAACTCCCGCTAAATTTCCGACCAATTTTTTTTTTTTTTTTTTTTTGCTTTGCGTTTTGCAGCCGGGTAGCGAGTTACCCGTAGGGGATACCCACACCTCTCTCGGCTAGCCTTTTTTTTTTCTGGACAACAATTGCCACAACAACATCGCAAGAAGTCATAAGCCATTTTAACGCAGTTGATCATATTCGAACTCAAATATTTAAAACAGCCTTAGCCAAAAATTACAAAATCTTTCTTTTAAAAAACAGGGACCTAAGCAAGATTTTACGTTTCAATGAAGTGAGCATTTTCTTCAAATATAATTACCCTAATACCTAATTACCCTACTTCAATTAATATAAAGTAAGAAACACGATATATACCTATTGCAAAATCACCAAAAAAAAACCTTAATGGATTATACAAGCAATTCAATCACTTGTAATGCACAAGTCCGTCCCGGCATAACAGGACACGCTCACGAGCAGGAACGTTCTAATTGGGCCACCTAAGCGAAAAGGCTTCATTATCGCCCCCAGTCAACCGTTCAAATACCTCGGCGCCGGCCTGAAAACTGCTTAGTCACGGTTACTCATGGTCATCGGAGTGATTCGCAGTGCATGCTGCAAACGACGTGTTTTGACATCGCTCGCGACGGCGACACATTGTAAGTGTAGCACGAGGAATTCGATTCACTCAAATAGGTCGTGGCTCGTGGCGAATTCATTAGGCCTAACAATACCGCTCTCCACGTGTAAGTTTTTGTTTTGTCTTTTGTTTTAAATTTTATCTCATCTTTATTTTAATTTGCACGACGATCGTGCCACAAGAAGCTAGCTACACCTTGAAAACTGCCGACGCGCCTACACTGCGGCAGAACACTGGGAAAATCTATTCACGGCATTCTAAAGCCGGACAGTCTGCATACAGATTTGAACGGGAGT
Organism: Ixodes ricinus; assembly: GCA_037355805.1. Classification (NCBI taxonomy): domain Eukaryota; kingdom Metazoa; phylum Arthropoda; class Arachnida; order Ixodida; family Ixodidae; genus Ixodes; species Ixodes ricinus. The sequence continues at coordinate 20,679 of JAZHYW010020303.1, forward strand.
CACCGCGAGATCCGTGCTTCGAATGCCCGGCATTCGAACCACGAATATTGCGGGGACTCGCGTTTGCAGACTCTTTTGTATCGATGTTAAGAACAGTGTGACCCCGGCTTAAAGCTACGGCCACTCCGCTAATATATCCTACAAAAGACACTGCCGGCGGCATGCTTCTCTCTTGCAAAACGGCCCTGTCACAATGGTTACACCAAAACTCTCATAGTGACATGTTCCAAACAACGCCAAAGAACGAATTGCAAACCAAGATGTGCGGACGAATATAAGCCACACCCTTGCTTTGACGTCAACAACCCAACCAAGCCGAACTGACGTTAACAAGCCTATATCAAAAGTAAACGAAGGGCCTCTGGCACGCCCCATGCGAAGCAGTGCGGATTAATTTCGACCGCCCGAGGAACTAGCAACGTGCGAGTAAAATCTCAATAACGTGGCTTTTTTTTTTCTGCAATAAGCTTTTGTCAGGCTTTGAGCAACCTCGGCCAGGATTCGAACCGGCCAACTATATAGCCCGCGCTTTACCCCGGACACGCCGAGTCGGCTCACGTTATAAAAAAATGCTGCGTAAGCAAAACAAAACAACAAAAAAGCAACATGAAAAAGCGAATTGAAAGTCCCGTGATCAGGATGATGTCGTCCGCGTCACGCGAAGTACCACGTCACGCAGACCGCGGTATATGTTGCAACATGAGCTTGTTAGTGTTCGTATGGGAGTTCTGTTTGTGTGGCCGAGTATTCTAAAGCGGATGACGTCAGCGTGTTAGACTACCTCAAGAAGTCACATGGTTATTGTTCAGCATGTGAAGGGACGGAAGACGTGGATGTTTGGTGGGCTGAGTGCAAACGCGTTGACGGTTACCGTTTAGAATATTCCACATCTAGAAACGTGGAATTCGTAAAGAGGTTTACTCGACAAATCACCCAACTTAAACGCAACATTAAACGTAAGCGCCTTCCGAGAAAAAGAATGAACAAGAGGTTCTGGAACTTTTACGTCTTCTAACCAAATAAATAAATTGCAGCAAAGAATCGTTATTCATCATGGAATCCTTTCCAAGTTTTATGAAATCGGCGCCACGAAAGTTTTGGCCTCACGTAACACCTACAAAAAAGCCATTTGAGTAAAGTTTTGAAAATGGCGATGTCGTTACAGATCCATACGACGTGGCTATTGGGTTTAATAATTCTTTTCATGTTGTCTTTGTTAATGATGGAGCTCGAATAGATGATTCTGTGTTTGATGAGACGGGTGCTTCTATTATAGAAAATTTGACTTTTGCCGAGGAAGGAATATTTTCGTTGTTCTTAAATAGAGATATAAAAAAGGTAATAGTATCTGATAAAATACCCAATGAGTTCTTAGAACGATATGCCGAATGCGTTTCAAAGCACCTGACTACATTGTTTCGCAGTTAGATGCTGCATCACAACTTTCCCGGAGATCGGTGAGTGCGAGTGTAATACCGATATTTAAAAAAGGAAGTAAACATAATACTTGAGAACTACCGTCCCGTATCTTTAACGTGCACAATGTGTAAACTGTTTGAGCATATCGTACAATCTTTTTAAGTCATGCAGCATTTTTAATCCTAATCAGCATGGATTTGGCCAGAATTTACCGATAGTCACGTAACTGATTGAAACATTTCACAATTTTGCGACTGTTTCTAACGAGCGAGGTCAGATCGATGCGGTATGCTCTTGACCTATCTGAAGCGTCTGATAAAGTGCCTCATAATGAAATACTTCAAAAACTATTTTCCTTTGGTGTGAATCATAATGTCATACTGTAAATCCCCAAGTGTCCCTCAGGGGTCAATTCTCGGCACAATTTTATTTTTAATATATATTAATGTCATTGCTTCTCAAGTCTGTCCTGATGCTACAGTACGGTTATTCGCTGACGATTGTCTGATATACTCAAGGATTAAAACTGATGAGGACCAACGTAGGTTAAGCGTATCTCTCAGGTCTATTCAGGACGGGTGCGCAAAATGGAAAATGGAAATGAAAAAGCAAATACTGTTTTTGTCCGAATAACCATTAAATCTAAAAATGCTCTTCCTTTTAACTACCAATTCAACGGCACTCCATTGGAGGAAGTAGGCAGTTTTAAATATTTCAGAGTCACTATTTCAAGGGACTTAAGTTGGTGCGAACAGATCCATAAACTTTGCCATAATGTAATTAAAAAAAGAATTGTATCCAAGTCGAATTCTTAAATGTGCGTCAGCCTGCGATGAAACTAATGACGTACAAAACGTATATAAGGCCTACTTCAGAATACGCAGCAATGGTGTGGGACTCTCATAGAAAAAATAAATTGACTAACTCAGGAACGTTAAAAGGAAGGCGGCAAGATTTATTTTATCGAGATATAGGTGACATATTATTCTGTCAGAAATATGTTGACCGAACTTCATCTCCTATTGCTTTAGGCAAGACGAAGCAATTAGTTCGATTAAAAACTTTTTCTTTATTAACTTACATCACGTTGTTAAATGTAGGCTCCAACTATAGGCTAAATCCTCGTGACCTGAAAGTACCAAGACGTACTCACAGGCACCAATGTAAACCACCGAATTATCATATCGACCCATATTGGTATTCGTTTTTCCTTAGAACTATACGTAACTGGAATAACCTTCCCAAGAATATTGTGTCGATAAACTGTCCACGAGAGTTTTCAAGTATTATTTCAGAGTTTTGAAATAACCTGTTAAATATGTTGTTATTTTTTCACAAAAAGTGGTGTTGATTGATCGGATTATCAGTTTTACTTACTGAAGTGTGAAGCATGTCAATAGACCATTTGGCCACCACGGCTCTAAGCACCTAAGCATCGAGAATGCAGGGATTGGTGTTCCACTCCGCCACACGCGCACGCCTTCCTTGTATAAAAGTTTCAAAGTAAATAACCAAAATAAAGCGTTGACGAACGCGCGTGCAAAATTCCATTTGTTTTAGGTATTTGCTTTAGAAAAAGTTGCTACTGCTGAGGCCAGCGCGTGCGGCGCGTGGAACACCAATCCCCGCATCTCCTCCTGATGCTTGGGTAATATAGCAAAAGGTCTATTATAGCCTTAGGGCGAAGCTTCCTTAGGGGCTAGCCATGTCCGTGTGTCCGTCCACCGTAGTGCCACTGGCAGTCGGGTGCTCGTGCTTCTGCTCGTGAGATCACATGTCTACGAGCATGTGAGCACGTCGCTCACGTGCTCGTGTAGGGCAAAAAAAAAAGAAAAAAAAAGATAAAAATTAAGATCGAGCCATGTGTTGTGTAGAGCAAAAAAAAAAAAAAAACAAAGATGAAAATCACGAAAAGATGTTGAAATTGTTACCAGCGACAGGACGAGTAGGGGTATCTGAGATGGTAGTAACTCAAGACCCGGGGCTTCTGTCGAATGAAACGCTGCATGTAGCCGCTCAACGTCTATACAGGAGAGGGCGCTGCGGTCAAATGCGTATATAATCGCGTTAAACTTGTACGTGATTGGCTCGTAACGTCATAGACGAGAGGGCGCTGCAGTCAAATGCTCAAATGCGTATATATAACCACTGTTCCATACCAGCATTCTCTTCTGACATGGATGAAAACGAACGAAAGGCTCGGAATGCTGCGGCCTGCGTCTACGCAGACAAGCACCACCAGAGCTTCGCCCCAACCAACATCATTCACCACGTGGAGATGCGGTCAATTTTTTTTTTATTGTTATTAGACCTCTTTGTATTCCAAATGCCCAGTGTATTGTTTTGGTACTTTTCTTGTTTTCTATTTTATCTTTTATGTGAACTTATTTCGTGTACTTTAATGAACTTCTTCCCCCATACCTGTCACAGCCCATGTTAGGGGTAAACAGTATTCATAAATAATAAACATATAAATGAACGCAATCGCACTTATGTTTAAAGGCGGACTATAGACGTTTGCAAGCAGCTGCGGCTCCGAGAGCTAGTCTGGCCTCCGCGGATGGAAAACGCTTTGTTTGGGCGCCAGTCTGGAAACCGTGGGTACGCCCCAGCAATGCTTGACTATCAGACGATCTACCCCCGCCCTCCCCCCAATGGCAAGATGGCGGCGCCCAGGGCAGGCTGTACGATTAGGTGAAACAGATCAATCAGCGCCAAAAAGTGCACCGTCATGGCGCTTGCGTCTTTCTTTGTCTGCTATCACCGACTGAACCAATCACCAACGTTACTAGAACAACTCAGTTGGGAAACTGCCATAAACCCTGCTTTGAAAAAGTGGCTCCGATCCGTACTCGAGAATCGAACTAAGGGCGATCGCAACGCCGCCATTTCTCCCGCAGCGGCCACACCGGGAACTACACGCCTGCACGTATTGGTTCAGGTGGAGTCGCCCGAGGGCCTGTAGTGCCATCTCGAAGAGATATTTAGCAGTAGCTACATAAATCAACTTTCATGTTTTGCCTCGTCTCTAAATGGCGGCTTTGTTATTGTATTTAGTTTTGTCCTGTACTGAGTGTTTAGTAACGCTGCCAATCACGCACAGGGAATGAGCCACGAACATTCACTTTTTTTTCTTTCTTTCAGGGCGTGATTGGTTTAGCTGGTGATAGAAAAAACGCGCAAAGACAACAAGCGCCATGACGATGCAATTTTGGCGCCGTTTGATTGGTTCCATTTGGTCATAGCGTCGGCTGCGATCGGAAGGGAGTATACGGGGCGCAGTTCGTCTGCTTCTTGCTCAACGGGGATTACGGTGACGACAGAACGCCGAGCTCTGATTGGCTCTGATGGAAGGATAGTGGGTGTAGACCTCAATGCTGGGCGCTGTCGGGATCTACCCACTATATTCTTCCAATCTGAGCCAATCACAGCTCGGCGTTCTGACGTCACCACAACCCCAGTTGCGCAAGAAGGAGACGCACACTGCTCACACATCAATACAAAGGACATGGCGTTCACTGCAGGCACGATGACAGAATCATTAGCGGACACGTCCCTAGTAATGTTCGAAGCAGACGTGCACACGTAACTCAAACGAAGTACCTCAACACCGTCACTCGTTGCTCACTCAGAATGTAGCCAAGTACGTTGCATTGCTACTGCGATTCAAAAAGAAATGCGTTACGACCGTTTGAGCATAATGCGTTAGCCTGTATGTGTCGTGTTTGTGAAGCAGCAGCCGCTTCCAATATTTGCCATCGGTAATAACTCCTCGCTTTTTGACGCGTTCGTTCGGGTATAACTGCGGCTATACTCGACGTACCTTGCGCACATCTTTCTATGGTCGATCTAACGTTTTCTCGCCGTGCAAATTACCGGCGCAAGTTGGGATGTGTACTCAAATTGTACGCGTTCCCTTCCAGAACTGACTGAACGCAATTAGTCGTCACCTCATCAAAAAAGCAAAATCGATACGCTACTCGTTCTTCTTCTTACACAATAATTATGTCGTTACTTCGTTAAAAAAAAGTAACTAGACCCAAGTAACACGTTACCTTAACGCTTTACATACAAGTCTGGTTTGAAGCTTGTTTGCTTTATACAGAGGTACTTACAACATGTGATCTGAACTCGTCAAACACAAAGTTGGGGCCGAGGTTCACGGAGCGCACCGATTGGACTATCGCGACGATGACTTCGCCCTTTTGTACAGCCAGCGTCCAATCGGCGCGTTCACGAACTTTCGGCTCCAACTTTGTGTTTGACGAGTAAAGGGCCCCAAACTCGTAAAACACAAAGTTGAAGCCAAAAGTTCAAAACGCGTCGATTGGACGTCGGAAAAAAAAAAAGCGCGAATTCATAGTCGTGATAGGCCAATCGGTGTGATCTGTCAACTTCGGCCTCAACTCCGTGTCTGACGAGTTTAGAAGCCTAGAGCTCCATCTCTGCAGAGCGTGTTTACACGGCTAATCTGGCAGGACCGTCAGTGGTACGAAGCGCGCATATGGGAGACCTTTGAGGTAGCGCATGCGCAGTTCGTACCGGAGGGTCCATTGTACTGTGTCGGCTGTGCAGAAACTTTCTAAGGTCTTCAGACTGTATCTTGTATGATGCATTCGCAGTGTGACCGCGGCCTCGTGGTTTGTTGCTCGTGCGCGCCGCCGCTGACTCACCCATGATGCAGATCTTGCTGCGGCCACCGTGCACGTCGTCGCGGAGCCCGTTGGCCACCTGGATGCCCTTGACCCTCTCGAGGCGCCCGCTGCGGTGTCCCACGTACACGTAGACCCGGTCCCGGGCGTCGAGCACGAAGCAGTCGCCGTGGTTCATGGACGACGCGGCCAGGGGCACCTGTCGCACGCGCACGTTCCGCTTGCCCTTGAGGTGGAAGAGGCGCTTGTGGACCGACTTGTCCAGCTCGTGCAGACCGGACTCAATGCCGCCGTCCAGGTACCTGAAGGGCAACCCGGGAGTGTGATTAGACAGTTAGGCATACGGCCTTCTTGCGCGGCCATATTGTTTATATTATTGAGAGACTTCCCACATCCCTCCTCCGACGCTCAGTAGACAAGGGGCTACAGACAATCCTTTTCAATAAAGACACTTAATAATAAGAGGTGTGCCACTATCGGTTGGAATCGAATAGTGCAGTGTCATCCCTAACTTTAACACTAGGCTCGTTTGGTTTACTAGCACCTCCCGCACCGGTGCAGAAAAGGGTAGGGCTGTGTACTTCCGGTCGTATCTCAATACGCATACCGGAAGTAAACTGCCCTACACTTGTCTGCACCGGTGCAGGAGGTGCAAACAAATTGAACGAGCCAAGTGTAAAAAAAAATCGGTTGTCGTGGCCTTCCCGTTTACTGTGAAGGTTATAAATGACGAAGTGCTATTCGATTCTAAGCGGTTTTCGCACACTCCTATTAATAATACTAATATTAATTTTTTTACGAGGTAGTGCAAGCCAGAATTGTGGTCCAAGCAAAGATGGATATAATGTTTATACAGAGCAAGATTACCAAGGATTATACAATGCAACACAAAATGGGGAAAGGAGCAAACGGAAAGTGTAAAACATACATAGAAAACACAAACAAAAAGTTACACAAAACATTCTAAAGTATCAAATATTATACAGTGCAAACAAAAGAAAGGGGGACCGGGGGGGGGGGGGGAATAAACAAATTATAAAAGCCCGAAAGATAAATTACACATAAAAAAGACCTTCAATTGATTCGGGTGTACAATGGTTCATTATATATCGGGCACTTGGACCAGCTAGATTATCCGCTATAGTAATTGGGCTGTGTCTTCTTGACAGCGAGAAGTTAATCAGCGCCAAAGGGCGTCAGGTGTCTCCACCATAAAAGGGAAATCTACCTAATGGAGTGCAACTTCTAGCCTGGGGTCTTTAATGTGTATCATGCAGAATACTGGTAGTTGATAGAAGTTGCGCACAGTAGATTCCTTTCCAATTCCTGCCAGGAAAAAAAGAAAAAAACATGGATGGTAGACTTACTTGACTCCCGTCTTGAAAAGCGAGAGGAACATGTCGGACTCGTGGTCCTGGACTTCTCGGTGCTGGACTGGACTTCCGCCCAGCGAGTCGTCAAGTTCCACGCTCTTGATGGCGGCCACCGTGTACTCGTCCTGCGCAAGAGTCCACGTCACTTCCGCTTCTTCCGCGCGCCAATTCTCAATCCTGGCATAAGTTTGTCAATCGACAAATCTGAACCGACTCATAAATTAGATGCGTATATATCTTGCACGAAATAAGGCTTACTTCAATGCACCCCACCTACTTCGATCGGCGTTTGATGGCGCCGTAATGCCATCATCCTAACCGTCACCGGTGTCCAAAAAGCACGACGCTTCCACGCGTCTTGTGCATAATTTATAGGGCACTAGTCACGTGATTCTTTTGAATTTCAACAAAATATATTGAAGAATAAAGAATACTTCTTCACACTGTATGGGAACATTCCCCGAATAATTTGCGCCTTCCCTAAATTATCACAAAATATGGTGTATATTTTATCTTCAGTTGTGAGACCGCCACCACACTTCTAGATAGCTTGGAGGCTGCCTCTGAGGTGGTACTATAAACCACCCACAGATCAACCCTTCGTATTGCCTGCTCAGAATACCGATGTTAATGGAATAAAGTTAATGGTTCTAATGACTACTCTGAGCGGTAGGATCGCATTCACTTTCATCCCAAAATGTGAGTGCAAATAACAAAGGGGCCACCCTTTGGCACTGCCGGTAGGTACCTTATACACACAAAAAGCGTAAAAGCGTGTCGTGACAACCTGACCTTCTGGCAGATACCACGTCTCTTATTGTGAGGAAAGGCACTTTGCGACGGCAAGGTTGCCCAATATATCTTCGCGTGCATTCTGCACATTCTCGGACGGTTTTCTAAATGACTGCAACTTAAATTAGCATGCTGGTTTCGTAGCACGCCCGCCGTACAAGGTGGTGTCTGCAGAGTAAGGTTAAAGTGAAAACCAGGGAAAACCCTTAAGTTAATCAAAGTAGGCACCATGCATTTGTCGTCGCTTACATCTTTAGGTATTTACTTAGAACCTTCTCCTACAGGCAGAGACGCAACTTTCAGCGCGTGTATCCACATACCCAGCTTGTTATTTAGCGTTCCAATCCTTTAGCAACACGTCTGTTGGCTATTCCTACCACGTACAGTTGGGCCACAGCTGGCCTTCAATAAAGTCGAGGCAAACTCATGCTGATTTGTTTGCCCAGAAGACCATTCCGTTTAATGTCCATAGATGTCAGTCTAACACTGTCTGCGTGTGTTCCTCACATAAATAGCGCACTTCCTGGTGTTCCTTAGGTCCCTACCAACACGCTCCTTACGTTTTAATATAGTGCAGTTTATAAATAAGCGAAACGCCGTCAGCAGCTGTCATTCGTCTACTGCAATCTGAACTTTGCTTCAATGTTCTTCTAGCAAGGGAAGCAATTTTTTTTTAATCTTCGTGCATTTGCGAAGCATTTCTTTTTCTGGGATTAGTACGTCACTTAGAAACGATTTTTCTTTGTTTCTTTTTTTATTTCTCATTTGTTTTTGAGAGAAAATTCGCCGGTCGTGGCGTTTATTGACACTCGAGTTTCCGTATACTCTCTAAATCTCGGGTCTGAAAAGTCATCTTTTTATTATTATTAATATTAACCGCTGCTCGTCTTTCACCCTCTATAATATTGTAATTTAAGCTATGGGTCTGTCTGCTTTTGCGGTAACTTGTTCTTGTTTGCCTGTTATTAAAGAACTGATCTATTCATTCAATCAATTTCGTTGTTACTGAGCAACAAACGGTGGCCCCTTCTTCATGTTATGATGACTGAAACTGTGCGAAGAATATATTATCAATTGAATGTTTTCATTCGAAAGGTTGCAAGCATGTCAGAACTCTTTTCCTTAGTTGGTACCGTTTGCTTCTTTTTTTAAATAATAACGATAACTTAGGGATAGAAAGAGCAACTTATCCTACCATGCTGGTGTCCCGTCCAAGCCAGAAGTGGATGTTCCATTCCAGGCGACCACTTCGTGCCTTTTTCGTCTGAAACAAGATTGATCAAAAACATGTTAGTTAAAACAGTACAACACAACTGTGAAAGTATATGTATAAAATAAGCATATGTGTGTTTATGGCACTGGTGCCTTCATAGATGTATGCGAACATCACCCAGCGATGAGGAGCTTGTCTGCTATATCATGAGACAAAGAGAGATCAGAAAGACAGCATATAGGATAAAATAGAAATAGAAAGAAGGGAGAAAGTAAATTAAAAGAAAGAAAGAAAGGAAATGAACAAACACATAGAACCTCAGCCCATGATTGAAAGAAACATTAGAGCATATAAGAAATAAGGTTCATATCAATTTACTACATAACTTGGCATTTAGAACAAGGCTCCGCAGGAATTGATGAAGTGAGCTGGTAGCCTTGACGTCTTGAGCCGTTACGTCAAAGGTTGTCATTAACTTTATCGTTGTCGATTCGAAGTAACGTAATTTATAAAGAACATTTACCTACAACCAAATATCTTATAGTAAGTCATCTCATCCCATAAAGAAATTCCTGATATGGCCATAAGGAGAAGCGGGCAAGTATGGCCACATATAGCCATATTACATATATGGCCATATATGATTTCAGTTGGGCAATTCTCGACATTGCCATATCTTTGACATTTTTGTACTGGGTACAAGTCAACACTAAGATCGTCTGATAGCCAAGCCTTGGCAATGTTACTAGGTTAGCGCAGCCATGGAACTGCCCGTAAACGCTGCTTCCACGAGCAGTACTCCCCTCTCCGGACTACGGCCCACCTCCCGTCCTTTGACGCGGCACCATTTTGGGAACGACTGCTATATGGTAACTGTAGTGTATTCTATGAATACATATGTTTTCAAGCACAGCTTCTAGATGGCGTTTTACCATACTCTATGGAACACACAGTTTTGAAACGAAAATCTAGATGGCGCTTCGAGTGACGGGAGGCTCACTGAAGCGGAAGATAGCAGGTACCATTGATCTCTATGACAATTGCTGGATGGCGCTTCCCCGCTACGGGAATGCAGCCACCGGACGGCCATCTTGCATGCGGCAAAATCGCGTTTTTGCTAGCGTTGCAGAGGCTGGCGGCAGCGTGGCTCTTTCTACTCGTTCGTCGTCGTTCGCCGACGCTTTAAAGCTCTGTGTGCGGTAAAACTTGCCATTGAGAACACGTGGAAATTTTTACGAAAGCGCAGTACCGCAGGAGACAGGCACAACTCGTCGAAAGCAAGTTTCCCCAGCCTCGCGGAGTGATCAAAGCCTCCTTGGCACGCCGAAGTGCTGCGTCTCTGTGCCTTCGCACGCTTGGATACCATCAACAATCGACGCCGTTTGCATGTGTTTTGCGAGTGTCAATCTGCGTGAAGCCGTAAAGACACAACTCGTCAAAAGCAAGTTTCGCCAGTCTCACGGTGTGATCAAAGCTTCCTTGGCACGCCGAAATGCTGCGTCTCTGTGCTTTCGCACGCTTGGATACCATCAAGAATCGACGCCGCAGCAAAGTTTGGAGGTGTGTCGCTCGTAGATGTCTTTGCATCATATATCGGCCGCGGAAGTTTGCATCGCCCAGCTGTTCCAGCGAGTTGCTATCAATAAAAGGCGGGGTGGGGGGACTCTGTATGGTTGCTCTTAAATACTATTAAGCATGGCTATGTTCCAAATCTACTTTAATGGATCACACGGCAGCACAAATAGAGCAACGCTGTGGAGCAACTAATGTTTTCGATAGCAAAAGTACAAGACTGCGAGACCGAAAATTTTTGAAACGCGGCCGATAAAGTCGTGTGCACTCTGTTGACCAATCACAATTTCCTAAGGGTTTGAATAACATCGCCACTTTTGAATAATGGAGCCATGGGCGTCGTAAGTGTTTTGTAGGAAAGGGAAGGGGTGTACAGAAATAAGTTTTGTTCTACTAAATTTATTGCCATCAGTGTCGAGTAAGCAAAAACAAAAACAAACAAAAACGCGCTGCCGCCCTCCTCCCCTCTTCCGTCGCCACCAGACAATGGATCAAGCTCGTTTCTGGACCGCGAGTACCGCAAGTTACAAATGCAGCCGTCAGAGTAAAGTAAAACGCTACTACAGAGACACATACGGCTCCACGCAAATTTTACTCGCAAAATACATCCACACGGCGCCAAATCTTGATCGGTATCCAAGCGTGCGAAGGCACAGAGACGCAGCACTTCGGCGTGCCAAGGAAGCTTTGATCACGCCGCGAGACCGGCGAAGCTTGCTTTCAACGAGCTTTGCCTTTTTCCTGCGGCACTGCGCTTTCGTAAACATTTTTCACGCGTTCTCAATGGCAAGTTTCACCGCTTCCAAAGGTTTTAAAAAACTTATTCGGCAAATCACGACGAACAAGTAGAAAACGTGTCTTCAGCACGCTGCCGCCAGTCTCCGCAACGCTAAGCAAAAACGCGATTTCGCCGCATGCAAGATGGCCGTCGGCACTAGCGCTGCAGCGACCAAGGGGAAGCCGCGATACTAATGGTCATAGAGATCAGTGGCGTGTACCAGAGCAGTGTATGAGAGAGTTCGGTCAATTGGGAGGCGCGGGGAGAGCCAGGGCGTGCACCAGACGCAGGAAGAGGGCTTGGCATGCTCTCTTGACCAACTAGAAGCCGAAAAGAATCCCTAGCGGTGGTAGCGAGAAACAGTTTAGTCGTTTTAATAAGCGCGTAAGAGTTAAATGTAGTAACCCTTTATGGTTGAAAATAGGGTGCACGTGATGTTTCGATCATGATCATGCAGAAAGATGGAAGAAACGAATGCGCCGCTCAACTCTGTTTTACTCGGACAGAGTTTGACCGCTCGGACGGCAGATTCCCGGCCCTCGGCGCTTGGCGTACGAATTATGTCGAGAGTGCGACTATCGGAACGCTGGTCGCAGCTTTTCCACCATGATTTTGGATGACCGTGATTGAAACGTCACGTGCACCATTTTTTCAGTCACCGAGAGTTGCTCCGATGCACTTATCAAGTTTGTTTCTCGCGACCACCGCCAGGGTATTATTTCCGGCTTCTGGTTGGCCACATTCGAATTTCTGAAGACGCTCCTGGAACACGCCCAGCCCGCTTTCGGCCAATGGCGCCTCCTCACTTGTCTCCTATACTTCCCAACGAATGGCCAAACTCTCTACATATACGGCTCTGGCGTACACCAGAGGCGTGTATGCGCCTCTGGTATACGCCAGTGACGGTATACCAGAGGCGTATTTAGTGACGTGACAACTTTTCGACGTACACTGGAGTCGATCATTTGTGTATAATATTCAATCTATGTGGCTGTCTGCATTTAAGTTCCAATGACGAACTGTGCACCACTATTTAGGCTATATGTGCTGTTTGTGGACACAACAAAATAAAGATTATTATTATACAGAGAGTTTGGCCATTCATTAACGCCATAGGCCGAAAGCGTACTGGGCGTGTTCTAGGGCGTCTTTACAAATTCGAATGTGGCCAACCAGGAGCCGGAAATAATTCCCTGGCGGCGGTCGCGAGAAACAAAATTAATAAGTGCGTCGGAGTAACTCTCGGTGACTGAAAATATGGTGCACGTGATGTTTCAATCACGGTCATCCAAAATCATGGTGGAAGAGCGCGACTAGCGGAACGATCGACATAATCCGTACGCCAGGCCCCGAGGGCCGGGAATCTGCCGTCCGAGCGGTCACACTCTGTCCGAGGAAAACAGAGTTGAGCGGCACATTCGTGTCTTGCCATCTTTCTGCATGATCATGATCGAAACATCACGTGCACCCTACTGCGCGTGCGCAGAAACCAAATTCGCGTAACGGAACTAATTCTTCATAACGTTCAATTCCTATCCAGTGTCTCGTTTTCTATTAGCCCTTTTGCTGACGACTGCGATATGAATAAAAAATAAAATAGATCATTAACGATTTTCACATGCATGCTCTTCAAACCGAACAATGTTGCCCAATGGCGATATGACTGGCATATGGAACTTAACATCTCTAAATGTAAATTCATGAAAGTCTCGCGTCAAAATAACGCTTTTTCTTCCTACTTCATGAATAATTCTATCCTTCAAACAGTCTCATACTGTACCCTCCTATAAATAGCTCGGTGCTCACATAACTAACGACCTCTCCTGGAATATCCATGTCGACTTCTTTACTACGCTAATGAGTTATTGAGTTACATCAGAAGGAATTTTTCTCTTTCCTTACTTCATTAAAATTTCTTTATGAAACTTTATTTTGTACTAAACTTTAGTATGCAGCTTCAATCTGGGACCCTCGGGTGTCACCCTTGCATTGGCAGTAGAATACAGCCGAAATTGCTCCGCTCTTTGTATACTTTCTGTCACAGCACAGCTAGCATCACTTCTACTGGAAACATTCCTCTTTGCCTAATCTCTCCCTTCATACAAAAAATATCTCGTCCATGTTTGTTGCACAAGATTTAACGTCCTAACCCAGTACTTCGCAACGCGTTATTTACAGAACCAGCTTACATATCATCGCGCACCAATCATCAACTATAAGTTTGGATCCCCAAAAGCAGCTCATTTATTTTTTAATGCCCCTTTCTAACCCTCGAACATATATTGATTGGAATCGGATTCCCGCAGTCATAGTTTTAAGATTTTAAGATTGCAATTACTAACTTGGTAAATCATGTTTCGTGCTAATTCTGTATGTTTGGCAATTTCATTTTATTTACTTTTATAAGTATGTTACAGCGCCCAATCCTCTCTGTAATGCCTCCAAACCCGATAAAAAGAATAATAAAAGTCATTAATTAAAACAAAAATTAAAGTGCCTGCGCGTACATTGCGCCGACATCAGCGCCACCGCGGCGGCATGAGGTCACAGCCATGCGCTGGTGTACACATCCGATCGTCGTACATCTTTCCGTCCTGTCATTGCCCACGTTTCTTTACGTCGCCTTGTTTTTTGTCGTTGTTTATTTTCGTACCGCAATAAGTTATCTACTTCGCTACTTCCTCTGTCGAAGCAGCTGCACCCATACAAGCCTGGCTGGGAACGTCAATGCTTAGGCCGCTTAAGAAATTGACGCTGGGAATAGAGAGCCTCGATACGTTAAGAGAGGGAACAACTTAAACCGCGGAGAACGTTCGCAATTTAATGGCTGACATTTCCTCCGCATATCGACACTCGTGCGGCGCAGGCGCGCTGTCACGTGATGTAGAGGATGTCGGGTGAGAGGCGGAGACAAGCTTGGAGAGGCTTGTTGACGATCGACACCTTTCGTCCCCTCCTCCCGGCTTGTACTGCAAACGTATTGCCCATAAACCACGTGACCGCAATCGAATAGTTGGAAACACTCCCACCCCGGGCACACTAGCTGAAGCCAGTTGCCGCAGGCAGCCGCCTTTGCGGCCTGCTGACGAACTGAGCAAAAATAGAGCCGTTGAATCAGAGGTTTCTTTGACGTGGTCGCGCGCCTGAACACCGCAAAAAAATGAGCCCTTTCAGTGGAGCTACATCAAACAAAACTAACGGATACACCGAAATCTGTTTGCTTCATTTACTTTTTTTTTTAGCACAAAAGCCGCAATACGCGTAGGAAACTTTTTTGTTAACAGAGAGTTTAAGGCTCAGCAAGCAAAGCGCGAACATAATAGTTCCCGTCCAGCATTTACTGAAACTGTTCAGTGACCACTAGCGCCGAGATATTTCGGTGGCGCCCTCTCGTGGTTCATATCTTCGATGTCAGAACCAGGACGTGGAGTTGTGGTACTTGGTACCCGTCATCAGGCGCGAGCATCAACAACAGCATTTCGATGACGCGGAAATAACGTCAACATTAGAAACCCCCATCGAGCATGCGCCATCATTGTGCGCACACACACTCGTTCAATTTCCATAATTCCCGCGTCGAAAAAGAGAGCGTGAATAACGAAAGCGCATAGCCGACACGCCTCCAATACGTGACGCGAAGGGCTGCCACCTGCTTTCTCTATAAGTGGCACCCATCCCCGGACCTTGCAGCTGCATGTATCCTTTCGGAGCGACTGCTTTACGACGGGAAGACGAAGGAGTCCACCGAGATGTATCGTTCGAGAATAGATGCTTATGTCACGCCTTCGCCCTTTGTCCTGCCAGCAACTGATGAGCCTAACGCAAATTTGTGGGCGGATGTAGGGCCCGCTTTATTGCCATGACGACGCTAATAATAAACAATAATAAAATTTGGGTGCTGACCAAAGCGGCCATTGTTTTCCGTCGTATAATTAAAGAAATCGTTATTAAATGGACGTTGTGTAAGAAGTCCACGTTGTCACTTGTCAACAAAAAATATCTTGTCAGCAAATAAAAGATGTTGTTTTCTTCTCTGTTCACAAGTGTTTTTCTTTCTTTTTTTTTCTTTTGTACTGAAATAAACGTTACGGAGGCGCCAAGACACAATGTTATTTCTTGGTTTGACGATGCTAGGCTGAGGGGGACTTTTTACTCATAGAATGTTTTGATTTCCTTTTTTATCTTTGATTCAAGTTACGCCGTGTGCTGTAACTTTCGCGTTCTATCACGTCCACCAGCGTCAGATTTTCACTAAGTTTCAGCTTTCTGCGTTGCGTAGCTTATTTATGCAGAACCCGAAAACAAGGTTATTTATGCAGACTGAGAGAAAAA
This sequence comes from Ixodes ricinus, assembly GCA_037355805.1. Classification (NCBI taxonomy): domain Eukaryota; kingdom Metazoa; phylum Arthropoda; class Arachnida; order Ixodida; family Ixodidae; genus Ixodes; species Ixodes ricinus. Next base: position 36,810 of record JAZHYW010020303.1, read on the forward strand.
AGAAGAGAAAAGGAGTACCCGGCGCTGCTATAGCAGCAGCCATAAAACAGCCAATTACTTATTTTTATTATGTTTTATCAGCGTTTAAAGAAAGAAAAAAAAACAGCAAGGTTTTGTTTTTTCACAAACACCTGGTGCTACACTCAAATAACCTCTACCGAAACAGATTCAGGTTTATATAGCTTCCAAAACTTCAAATGTTTCGTTCGGAGACGTTAACCTTCCTACTACCACGAAGTTAGTATGTCACTTCGTGTGCGGCCATAAAAAAGGCATTCACGACTCCACGAGGGGTGACGCCACCCAGCAGAAAATAGGTTAAGAACAGAAGCGAGGACTGCCTCGTTTTGATTGTCCAGCGTAACCATCGAGGTCTCTGGCGGCCAAATTGTGAACCAGTGAAGTGGGACTAAACGATGAAGGTTGGCGTTACGAATAACGTCCTCTCTAGATGACATAATCTTTGCTGTCGTATGTATACTAAAGCATTAAATTTTTCCATCGGAATCGTCAATTCTAATAGTTTTAGAACTGAAGAAAGAATAAACATGTAAGAGGAGGACGACACAACCACATTTTTCAACTAGCAACCGACATACAGGAATTCCAAATTCTTCGGATCTTGACTTGCACCAGCACGCTCTTTGTTCATTAATGTCTAATAATTTGACCGTCCGTCCATACGTCAGTGAATTTCCGTGCTAAGTATAGCAGGGAGATTGGCGTCAGGTGACCAGACGTCACGTGGCCTGTACACGAAATCTCACTCCACGCTATCTTAATGGAGAAATTGACATTACTTAACCTTGCGCCAAGCAGACTTGTACCGTACGCATTACAAGTAATCAAATTACTTGTAATCGATTACTTTTTGGAGTAATTTTGTAATCAGTTGATTACTTTTATTAGGCAGTAATCACAAGAGTAATCTGATTACTTTTTGAAGTAATAAAATTACTTGTAACCGTTACAATTTTTCCACGGGACCCCCCCCCCCCCCCCCCCGGCACACGCCTCTTTTTTATGAAATGACAAAAATAAAATTGGCTTTTTTTTTTCGAACGGAAAAAAGAAAGATTTTTGCGGAGCTGTAGGAAACGAGGTCAATCTCTTTCTATGTACAGTTTCTGTGGAATGTCCGTTTTTTTTTTTTTCGAGCTGGGACTGGGAGTGGGAAGCCCCAGGGAAGCCACAGTGCGTGACAAAGGCCATTCAGGGCGAAGTTTGAGGAAGCAGAATGTAGCTTTGTGAGTCCTTCGTTCAAACTAGCCCCTCACGCACACACACACAGAAATAAAAAAATAAAAAAATCCTGCTTAGGGTACCTACTCGCAGCCCGTAGGAGAACCAGAACCGAAGAATGCCTAAAGCGGATGCAAAATATAACAAAGGCAGTTGAAATATTTCCCCATTTCCCCTACGTGGTCTTTGTGACAAGCAATGTTTCGAGTTGAGAAGTGGTCGGGGCGATCTCTTCCGCTAATGGATACTACACATGATCCGTTTCAAATCCTGGAGCTGCTGCTCTTTTGTATAACATGCGAGCTCATCCACATGTGAATAATAAAATGAGCGACGCAAACTTTGAGCGACAACCCTTGCTCAAGCTTAACAAGATCTAGAACCCTCTCCGCTCCCCCCCCCTCCCCCACACACACACACACTGGCGAACGCCCAAATCATTAAACGTCTTCAAACGAATTCTATGCTTGTGTCCGCATTGTGAAGGTGCAACGACCACGAAGAGGGAGCCAGTTTTTCTTCTTCAATACTTGTGCAAATGTGAAATATAGGTTGGAAGTAGTTCATTGTTATGAGCGCTAAAGATGTGTCTTCACACAATAAAGTAATCGGAAAAGTAACGATTACTTCTTTAAGTAATGTCCAATTACTTTTGCCGTCGAGTAATCAAGTAATCTAATCGAATACTTTTTAGCCAAGAGTAATAGTAATTGTAATCGATTACTTTTTTTAGTAACGTGTACAAGACTGCGCGCCAAGTCACTTTCTCTCCTACACATAGAGGCAAACTAGTTCAGAATATAGGTTCTTCTTCATTTTGACAAAGGACTGTTTAATCTTCTTCGAAACGACTGTTAGATGTATTCTAAAGAGATTCACACGATCGCTACTGAAATACAGCATTCCATGCAATATAAGACTTTAAAGATAAAGGTGATTCCTTTTTTTTTTCTCTGAATTTAAATTTTTGAATACTGAGGGTGATATCACTACGTTATTTTTTGCTCTCGCCATTAAAAACACGATTCTTTTCTGTCAGAGTAGCGTTTATTCTGCTGCTCACGTACACGCCCAGAAACATAGAACTGCTCCTGGCAGACCTTCCACTCCTTAAGGCAAACGGAAACACCAACCTCAACTCACTCTCCCTAGAACGACACGAGCTCTCGTGCAAGCCTCTCATTCCTTTCATTTTTGGCTCCTTCTCCACGTGTTACTTCCCCGCCCTCTTCCTTCTGTCACTCTTTCTTTATGTTGTTCCTCGTAGCCCCGGACCTGCAACGTCCTCCGCGTGTAAACAGCTGTACACCAAAAAACTCGCTTTCTCAAACCGAGATATGTCACGCCAACTAGATCCCCACGAAGAAAAGCCTCGAGCGCAACAAACAAACAAAAAAGTGGGCCAGAGGTAAATGCCACGTGACGGTCGTCCTCATCCGCTGTGTCGGCTGGGAGACGCGCCACATTTATTCCCACGAACGTGAGCGTGTCATAAAAGGAGAAGAAAAAAGATGGCGCACCTCAAAGGAGTCCATGCGTGCATATTCCGGCGCACGCATTTACGTGACCGTTTTGTGCGTGCAGCGAGTGCACATAAACAAAGTGTGGGTCTCTGAGTGTGTCCATAGATGTGTGTGCACTCATGCGTGTGCGTGGACGGGTGTTTGCGCACATGTGCGGGCATAAATGCACCCACGTATGTCTGTCTGTCTCGAATGGTACCTAAAATTATCGATAGGTTTTTAGTGCCCCGGCAGTTCTCGTGCCGGCACGTGCATATGCGTCTGTATGTGTGCGCGTATGCGTAATGGGACTGTGAGCGTGCGAACAGTGCTTCGGCTCCGTATATGCGTGCGCATATGTGTACAGTGTGTGAGCGCGGGTGCGTGTCTGCGTATTCGAAAGCCGGGATGTGTGTAGGTCTATGTATCTTAAATTGTTTGCGCGTAACATCGTCCATGTCTGAGCGAGGAACAAATGCGTGTGCGCGCGCTTATTGTATCCTGCTTGTGCGCGATCTGCTAGCATATACGGGCACGATGCGCGCCTCCGTCACGGTGCGTGCGCGCGCGTGTGTTTATGTGCAAGCAAAGCAATACGTAACTGGAACGAAGTATTGCCATT
>JAZHYW010020307.1:0-13059 GCA_037355805.1 Ixodes ricinus
GTTGCCGTATAGGCGCACGTTCCGCCAATTTTTCTAGGGTGTATAGGTCACCTGACGTCAAGTGACGTCACGTGACGTGCACTTGCCGCCCAGTTTGGCGGGGAAACTGAATCAGTGTAAAGGCCACGGGACGTCAGGTCACATGATGTTGATTTTACCCGCTAAATTTACCGGGAAAACGGGATTGGTGTCAAGGTCAGAAGACATGAATTTTTCCGCTATATTTAACGGTGAACTGAATTAGTGTGGAGCTCAAGTGACGTGAGTTTCCCGCTAATTTAGTGGGGAAATCTAATTTGTGTTTTAGCAACAAGATGTGCATTTTCCCGCTAAATTTAGCGGGAAACTGAATTGGTGTTTAAGTCAGGTGAAGGCAATTTGTTCGCAAAATTTAGCGGGGGAACTTACTTGGTCTGTATGCCCCGTGACGGCGGGTCACGTGACATCAATTTTCGCACTAAATTCAGCTGAAAAGTGACTTCGTGATATAAGGCTCGTGATATCAATTTCTCCGCTAACTTTAGTGGGAAATGCACAAACGGACGGGCGAATTGACAATACTTTGGGATTGCGGGTAACATTAAAAACATCTCATGCTTCAAGAAAAAAAAATTAGCGGGACGCGCATTTAGTTTTTTTTCTTTTTCGACGTAACAGATATTTTTTGGCGCGATATTTACGCAGTTACACGCAATTTAGGTGAAGATAGCCCTGTTGTAAGCCATAAGAAAATGTGCTTAGCTAGCTAAGCTCCATTTTTCGGTTTTCATTAGTTGGAGAGACCATTGACGTGTAGAATGTTTTTTGTACAATTGTTTCTCCCTGCCGTGGTAGCCTTTGATTCGGCATATGTTTGTTTGAGAAACAAACATATGTCGTTTGCATCGAACCACTGTTTGAGAAACAATCGACATAGGAGCAGTCAATATTGTTTCAAAAATATCACGAGATCACCTTTTCCGTTTCGATTTCATACGATAACGAACACTGGCTGCCGGCCTTTGTTGCGAGCGGTTTATATACAGTGAACTCGTTGAGTTTGTCTATTTTAATGACTGCAAGTTATCTCGCAATCACCGAGATGTTCCGAGGAAGATCGCAACCAACGTAGCTTTGCATCGAACAACTGTCTCAAGTGGACGCCTTCGGAAGCGCCGTGCGGGAGCTTGTTTTCGTAGCAGGACTGGTGCAAGCCTTGCGTCCCACGTCAACTATTTTGCACCATCTAGCTTGATTTGTTCGTTTGCGCGTTTTGGTGTTGAATGCACGTCTCGGTTCCCTTAAGGCTGCGGTCCCACGGCGGCCATCTTGAACAAGGCGTTAGTTCAACCAATAGATGGCGACACGCACCCGTGGGGTGGCCGAAACATTGGTTCACGGTGGGATGGCTCGAGCACCATCACGTTCCCCTCGTGGCCTTGCTCGCGCCGCTGCCAGCTGTGCTCAGCTGGCTCAATAGCGTGGCCCAGCAAACGAATGTATGCGAGAATTTCAGGCTTTGTATAAATTGTTCTCTGATATAGGGAGATGCGGTTCAGCGGTTGTCACGGGCTTTCGCAATAAATCTTACCAAGAAGGAATCAATTGTTGATTGACGTGTCAATACTCTTTCAATGAAAACTTCTGCAGGGATGCACGCTCAGTAGACTCAATCTTCCAAGACATCAGTGGAAGCGGACGTCAAGTAAACTGCTTCGCAATTTACGGTACTTACCTCACCATTATAATGACGACCGAAAAGTGACATAACGAAATATTGTGTTTCATGGGATCCGGAAGATTTTGTAAAGGTTGTTACATTATAGTTCCCAGAAAACAAACGCCGTTGCAATATTTTCGAAAGTACCGATATAATGTTGTAAGTACAGCTTCGGAGGAGTATGATGAAAACCATCAGAATAAATAGGAAGACGTTTATTTGCAATGAACACGCTATGAATGAACGGCGTTTAGCGACGGCAAGTTATGAGCGTATGGGAATTTATAAGTTCACGTGATTGCTAACTATGGACATGCGGACAATGACGACCTGTTTTGTCGGGAGATGGAGTAGCGGTGATGACCTGATATCGGACGAATCGTGGCAGACGAACAAGCAAGTTTCTTCTCAGCGAATGGTAAGCGTCCAGGGTCAAGCACAGCACGTGGCTACCGACGTTGTCGACGTTTCGAACACTTACCACTTTCGACAAAAGTGCTGGCACATCAGCTAACTTTGTGGAAAGAGTCGAAGGCTTCCTCGAGTCCAGCGCCATCATGAACTGTAACTGAAAACGATCCACTCTTCACTCTGTGGGTGGCGAAACGTATCCGCATCTGCGGAGTCATGGTCGATGCGTACTCTAAGTGGTTGGAAGTTTACACGATGCCTGCCACGACGTAAAAACGCGTCATAGACGTTCTACGCTCTCTTTTCCCTACTTTTGCCCTATCAAAAATACTTTTCTCTGATAACGCGCCAAATCTTGCTTCAAATAAAATAAACAAGCCCCCCCCCCCCCCCCCAAAAAAAAAAATGGCATCAGGCATCACATTAGTGCACCATACCATCCTGCAACTAACGGGCAAGCAGAACAGTGGGTGTGCGAAACGAAAAAAGCCCTCTTAATTGAAGCTTACGGAAGAAGCAGTTCAGTGAAGAATCGCCAGGTTCTTGTTCCAGCAGCACGCGACGGTTTCATTTTACACGGTAAAAACACCCGCCGAAACAATATGTTCGGCGGACGAAGAGCCACACCGCTCGATCTCATATGATACTATGGCCATGAATGAAGATCGAGAGACTCCCAGATCGGGAGTAATGGCAGATTATTCGGTCGGACAACTTGTGTACGTGAGGAATTTCAGCGGAAGTCGGGCCTTCCATGTAAAACTTGAGTAAAAAAGGCTCTATGTTGGTTGACAAGAAGGTGTCATCCCTCTGAAGACGTTGGATATCAATGCCCTTGAGTGTAAATATAACGAAATCACAAAACTCTCTTTGTGTATTGTGTAACTGCCCTTGTATTTGGTAGTAGAGGCTATGGTGGTGATTTGGACCTTTCACACCAGGCTCCTATTTCTTATTTTTCGCCTCATACTCCTTTGCGGTTTCAGTAGTCTTCAAGAATCTTTTGGAACGGGGACACTTTACGTCAATGAGGCCATTTGTTCCAAGTAGTCAATCAGGGAATGCTGCTAGAAATCCGTCCTTTATATTAACGAATAAGCCGCACTTCTGCACATTGCAGTTTTCCTGTTCCACGTACAGTTGTAAAGCAGCATCCTCATTGATTCTACCATATTCTGTTGCGGGTGAAGAAAGGTCTTTGGGTACACGATACTTGAAACAAGTCTGGCACTGTACGTTGTGGTTCGACACCCACTAATATCGTCGTCCTTATAGAGCCTGATAATTTAATCATTACTTCGTCACCTCATATTGCTCTTCATCAACAGTAAGTACAATAGGCTACCGCCATATTACAATTCAAGAATTGAAAAATTGAGTCGTTCAGTCCTTCAATATGTTTATTAATTATATAATGTTATTACGTTACATTACCTCGAGACGATCGACGTCCATCGTCGATCTTCAAATACTTATATAAGGGGGGGGGGCGATCGGTGGCCGAGTGCATGTCTAGCGCACACCAGCTCGGAACACGTGGAGCGAAAGCTCGCGCTGCAGAACCCACCCCGCCCCTGCCCGTTTCGATGTGGAAGAGCATCATACCGGCGTATGGTCGTGTATCACTACTGCGTGGTGCACGTTAAAGACCCCAGGTTTGCGGTTGTACCGCACTGGCTAAATTGCTCATGTACACCTGAGACACCAGACGCCCACTAAGGCAGACTAACTTCCGGCTGTATAAACATACACACAACAATTTGCAATTAGACGCACAATCACAAAGAACACAGCGTGTCACCTCTTTTTTTTTTTACCGTCTTTTTTTTAACCAGCGCAAGCTCGCGCGTTCTCTCTTTTGAGACGGTTAGAACTAACGTTGATTAGAAACAGTCGCACATAAAACCCGCGTTTCTCCTACCCGGCCGCTTCCTCCTCTCATTATGTGTAGGTGGTTAAAACTAAATAAGCTATAATAATGGTGTATTATTCATATTTAGTTTCAGTTTCAGTCAGGGGAAAGGAGGTTCGCGGGAAGTAGGGCCAATAAATGAGCTGCGCTTAGAGTATCGGCACTCTCTTTTTCGACAGTGTTGTGGACGCCGCCATTTTGGTGCTTGTGCAGAGCCAACGGTAGAGCAGGCGCAACTGCCGATCGTCATGATTCAAAATTGCGACTTCCTCAGCATTAGATTCGGTGTTAGGAAGCTCATGTAATATTGCTTTGCTTTGTCGCAAACTGTTTAATGTGGAGGACGGAAAAGCGTTTCTTGTGATTTCAGATACAGCTTCAAATAACTGGACACCATGATTTTAAGCCACAATATGGCCAAGTGTCGCTACTCTGAAGCGTAGCTTATTTAATGACACTATTCATGCCCTTGTTCAAGAAGCTTGTAATACCTGGAGGGTCCATGACGTGAGCCCTGTGGATTCCACAAGCCACTACCTTTTGACACCTGCCTCTTCCTCATTGTTCCCGCTAGTGCCAGTAAATTAGCTATGCTTCAGAGTAACGACACTTGGCCATATTGTGGCTTACAATCATGGTTGCCAGTTATCCGAAGCTTTATCTAAAATCACAGGAAACGCTTTTCCGTCCTCCACGAATGTTTAAACAACCCGCGACAGAGCCTAGCAATATTGTATCAGCTTCCTAGCACCGCATCTAATGCAGAGGATGTTGCACTTTTGGATCATGACGATCGGCAGTTGTGTTTGCTCTGCGCAAGACCCAAAATGGCGGCGCCCAAAACAATTTTGGGGAACGGAGTGCCGATACTTTAAACGCAGCTCATTTAGTGACTCTAGGCATGAAGTGAACTCAGGTGTAATTCTTTCCTCTTCGTCTTTATCGTTTATTGATTTCAATTGATATCTAGTAATGAACACTTTATATCAGCTACGCTTGTGTAATTATTTGTCTTGAGATTTATTAACCTGACTCAGTACTTAAAGAGTGATGCAACAATTATTGTACTTTGCGCAAATACCTACTTAAAACGGATCTGACGTTAATGACCTATGAAGCACGCGTTCGTATTTTCAGCACACGCAATACAAGTCCCAGAAAAGAATTAAAGATAAACGATGCAGCGTTCACTCCCTCAACTCGCAGCCAGAACAAGCGGCCACGTGATCTGGAGCCGATTATTTGCAGCTAATGTTGATCATAGTCCACGCGCTAGGGTTGGCAAGCACATGACAGCGTCGTACAGCTTGCGTAGTCACATGTGGTATGGCTCGGCTATTGTCTATCATCACAGCAATCGCTGTTCACGGCCTCACGAATGTCTGAACGATTGCTCGAGTCTAGCAATGTAGTCATCGAGCTTCCGTAGCACTGCATCTGCTGCAGAGTCATGGTGCACTTTTGGATCACGACGATCGGCATGTCGTGTACGTGCGATCTGCGCCAGATCCAGTATGCGGCGTCTCAAAGCAATTTTGGCAACTGAGTGCTTCGATACTTTAAACGCAGCTCATTTAGTGACTCTAGGCATGACAGTGAACTCGGGTGTATTCTTTCCCTCTTCGTCTTTATCGTTTATTGATTTCAATTATATCGAATAATGAACACTTTATATCACGCTACGCTTGTGTAATTATTTCTCTTAGATTTATTAACCTGACCCAGTACTTAAACCGTTCATTTATCGATAGTAAATCTTCAAATATATTTTCTAAATGTGAAGGTGAAACGACACGGAGATTGATGATGATACAGACGCCAACGCCGCCCTCGAAAATTGTTTGAACTTGGAAATCAGCAGTTTTGTCTGCCATCCGCCAGGTAGCACAACAAAACACCCAAACAGTTTTTAATTGTTTTTAAAATTAGCTAAGCTCTACAACTATCAAGAAACCAAAGCAAGATCATTGGGAAAATCTAATACATCGCAATGTATATCTATTCCATAGAATAAATGTTATTAGATGCCAATAAATCTGTTTGATGTCCAAAAAAGATGTGCGTCAAAAACAGGTAAGTTTGAAGGGCTCCCGGAGCGTTATGACTTTGAAAATAAAAAAAGCCACCGTCCACCTCTTGGGCAACTATTGTAGTTCTAAATGTTCTAAACGATTTTACCATGGTTTAATTATTTACTCAGCGGCATTTGAATTACGATGACTCGAAGCACAAAAAAGTGCTACGTTTGATATAGAATATCTAAACAAAAAAATATTACACAACATTAATTTTTTTTCTGCATATTACCAAATATAATCACTACATCTGTAGCTAATTTCATTGCCCTAGCGCTTGCCATTAAAAGTATATTTGTGCTGAAAAATGTCAATTTTAGGGCAATATTTGGAGAGCTGTAAAAAACAAAGTAGTGCAAATACCAAAAAAGTATACCGTTACATTCTGCTCCGACATCATCTTAACAAAACTGCTCTATTGGAACCGTGTTATCTTTAATGAATCGTTCGTAAAACATGAACCAGCGGAGCAAGTGAGGGTCCGCGCCATCATATTCACAACGCTACAAATGCGCATGAACAGTATAAACCAATACATACATAATATCAAATGAAAGAGGATTGCATTGCCTTTCGAATGACATCAATCCCACAAAACAGTGCTTAAAAGGAGATGAGTAATGACCTACCAAAAAGTACCTAAACTGCCACATTCAGTGGGACCGTGGCCTTAAAGCAATTTCTTTAGACTGAGAATCCTGCAACCGTCGTGATTACGGCCATGGTATCAGCACTGAGAGGTGACCCGCATAAATAAGAATTTGCGAGCCATTTCACTGGATGCAATGGATGCAACCCGGTGTACGCCTCGCATCAAGTTTGTCCGCATGTTTCTGTCCTTTCTCTTCGGAAGGTTAGTAGCTCTCCAAGTTTCGTGTGGTGGACCTGGCTTCCTAGAGCCAATATTTCGTGGTTCCGTTTTTATTGTGCGTCATGACGAGCACCCACTTCGCTCGCGGACGCTATGCAAAAAAAGAGCAAAACAAATATGAAAGACGTTTTCGATTCTCTGTAATGCCGAATTAGAGCGCAGCCCTTAAGGAGGAGGGGGGAAGGGTACGGAGGAAAAGGAGGGGCATACCCTCCTCTCCTGCTCTCCTGCCATTTAGCGGAAATTTTCGGTAAATTTCCAGCTCTTGAGAGGAGGAAGGGAGGGTACGAAGAGGAAGGTATGTCCATCCTCTTCCTTCGTTCCCGTTCCTCCCCCCCTCTCCTCCCCTTCTCTTCTCCTCATCCTTCGTTTCCGTTCCTCCTCCCCTCCTCCTCCTCCTCCTCCTTCTCTCCTCCTCCTCCTCCCATCCTTTCTTCCTTCACTCTTGAGGTATTCCGATTTTGCGATATATTATGCTAAACAATCTGAAAAAGAGATATATAAATATAAGCGCATATATTGTGGTACTCTCGTTCGCCGCTTGTCCGGAGGAAGGAAATATAGTTCTCACATCTGGAAGCTCCTCTGTCTAAGTTCTGCCAGTGCCAGGTGTTATGTAGCGGCTGGCAAGCTGGCGCCCATCGGCTCGTGACCATCGGCTGCGCTCGCACCGAGCGCTTGAGAGCCGCGGGGCACGAGCAGACAAACGCCAGGCTAGGAACGTTGCGCCAGGCTCAATCGGAGGCTCCCTCGGAATAAACCGATTAGGCAACCATCGAAGGTCTACCTCTCGTATTTAACGTTGGCGACGAGGATGGGATAATTGCTGTAACTAGTGCACCGTATCATCCCGCGACTAATGGCCAGGCGGAGCGCATGGTACAGGAGCTGAAACTTGCACTCGGGAAGAAGGGAAAGGAAGAGCTGAATTGTGCGCTGGCCAGGTTTTTATTCAAACAGCACACTACCATTCACGTTGCAACGGGAAAAACGCCAGCATGGTTGCTTTATGGCAGGGAACTTCCATCAGCTCTCGAACGATTGAAAACGGTACTTTCTGAAGAGCCAGCCAGCACGGAAGGCGTCACTAACGCACGGGAACTGAGCGAGGGACAGCCGGTCTGGACTAGGAAGTTTCCACACGGCAAAGGCTGGGTTCCTGGCGTAATCGAACGTCAGATGGGCCTCCGTTCATGGATGGTGAACACAGATGAAGGTCCGGTACGCCGGCATACCAACCACATACGTCAGCGATGTACAGCAGCCAGCACTCCACAGGAAGCGAAGACTCCGTTTCCTGTGTGGGACCTCAAGATTGACCAGAGTCCAACTCCATTACGGGCACCATCTCCCGGCGAAGATACTCCAGCTCGCCTAGACGCATCACCCCAGCGAGACAGCAGCAGGCCGGCGGCGTTTCCTCGTGAACCAGCGTCAGCTTCTTCGACGGCAGACGCTGGCCCTTCCACTGGTACCCGGAGGGGCACTCGAGCGCGACGACAACCGCAACGCTACGGGAGCCACGACTAGTTGGAGGGGGTGTTATGTAGCGGCTGGCAAGCTGGCGCCCATCGGCTCGTGACCATCGGCTGCGCTCGCACCGAGCGCTTGAGAGCCGCGGGGCACGAGCAGACAAACGCCAGGCTAGGAACGTTGCGCCAGGTTCAATCGGAGGCTCCATCGGAATAAACCGATTAGGCAACCATCGAAGGTCTACCTCTCGTATTTCTGTAGTTCTGCCAGTGTTCTGCCAGTTCTGCGTAGTTCTGCCAGTGCCAGGAAACAGGACAGCAACAGCAAGGCGGGACAATGAGACAGCGTTAGAGTTAACACTATAACGAAGCACGTGATTCTCTCGATGTCATCCTACTTTCTCTCGGCTCTGTCTAAGGCTGCTGGGCGTTTTTTTATTTCCTCAGCATTATACTTTATCGTGCTCCCCCGAGATGGCACAGCAGAAGAGCGAGTGCACGTCCCTCGGGGCCAATGGGATGTTTTTCTGCATGACTGTTACGAAGCTCTTATTTGTCTTGCACGAAATATATGGTGAGTGCTGTAGGCGAGAGCTACAGAGCTACCACAAGCAAGCCGTTGTCGACCTTGGCGACACACAATTTACCAGCTTCGTCTGACGTGCCACAGAAATCGATGGGTATAGCAGAGACCCATAGCCATGTAGATGGCCGCTTGGCTAACGAGTACACGACGTTCTTATACGTGCCTCCCTTCGATTTATGAATGACGATAGCACTTGCCTGCACAACGGATAGCTGGCATCTCCCCTTCTCCTCTCCTCCTCTCCTCCTCCCCCTTTTCTTCTCCCCTACCCCCTCCTCCTCCTCACTCCTTCTCCTCCCCTCCTTCTCTCCTCTTTACCCTCCTTCTTCTCCCCAGTCCTGCTCCCCATCCTCCTTCTCCTCCACCTCCCCTCCTCCGCTGCTCCTCCTCCTATACTAATCGTTTCCACCCCTGCTCCTCCCCTCCTCCTCCCTCCTTCTCCTCTCCCTCCTATTCCTTCTGTCCTCCTCATTCCCTCCCATCCTCCTCTCCTCCTCTCCTCCCCTCCTCCGTCTCCATGATGAGTGACGTCACTCATGTTTCTCGTGACCCTGGTGACGTCATGTGTGACGTCATTATGGGAAACGGACCATAATTCAACGCGCGGTTACGCTGACGGCGTCGCCACTTCAGCCGATAACGGGCGCCTAAGCGCGATTTTGTGCGCGCGTATGCCGTGCGCTTCCCGGAAATTGCGAATTTCGTGACATTTTTCTGTTTACGATCCGCTTTCTGAGTCACAAGCATGCGCGTTGGTTAGGACGGCGCGCTTTCGGGCGATCGGAGAGCATCTGCGATAGGCGGCGAAGGCACGCCGAGCCGGAACTAGTGCCCTCCACCGATTGGCCGGGAGAGAAAATGGGAGAGGAGCGCCCTAATGCGTCACAGCACGTTTTCGCGCGTGTTCAGGAAAAGTTGAAATCATCCAACTTCTTTATGCGCGCCCGGAATGCGGAAGGAATCAGCGCGATGTCACGAAATACGCAATTCCCGGGAAGCGCACGACCTACGCGCGCCCGAAAACGCGTTTGTTTGGATCGCGCTTAGAAAGCCCTGCAATGACTTTGACTGGTTTTTAATCTTCACAGAACCTGAGCGCACTGAACGTAGTAACTTAATGCAATATTTTCGTTTCTCGAGTTTCGCTTTATTTTAAAAATTATAGGCAAATTAAATTGCAAAAAAGCAAAAAATAACATCCTTCGTGGCGTCCTTGGTCGCTTGAGTGGCCGTGAACTAGAGGAGGGGTAGTGAGCTCAGTGAGCGCTCAAGGCTGCCGCACTCCGTGTCGATGGTTCGACAGGGCGCCACTAAAGCATGTGCTGGATACGCTGTATGTAGCGAACAGCCAGGGCGGCTCGCATTGCATTTGCTGCGCGATTAAACACTAATTCGGCATGACACGTCATTGGCCACAAACGACAGCAAACACGGGGTATAGATCAGTTCAGAACGGGAGCCACTTTGCGCTGCCATACCGCCAAACGGCCAAACCGCAAGCCAAACCTGCTCGCCGAACGTTTTCGGAACGCTCGGAACTGGTCGGATCCTCGAGCCCATACACACCTTTCCAAAAAACGCTCCTAGGCCGCCGCCATGTTGCTGATGCTGATGCGGCTGGTGCGACTCTCGCGCCCTCTATCAGCAAGAAATTTCGTGCCACTCTCTTGGACTGTGAAAAACCGCGCAGCGAGATTCTTTACCTATGTTTTGCCGTTTGGCATTCGACGTTTTCTGGCCCACCTTGAAAGTTTGCACTTAAATTTTTTTACGTGTGCTGCATACCCTTTTTGTATTAACTTTCACTGTGAGAAATACGGCTGGTGAGTGCCTGTCATTCAAGCTTTTCTGCTCAACATTCACGGGAAATGAAGGAGAGGAAGGACGTCAAACGGCCCTTGATGCGATTTTGCGAACAATGGCAATTACTCCCCCTTCCCAGAGATAATCCGCGTAGAGTCCTCAGTCATCTCCGAAAATAGCTGTCCGGGTGGGGGTGCGAAACGGGTCCATCGTAAAAGCTTGGTCTGCTGGGCAAGTTGGTATTTGACATTCATATTAAAAATAGCGCAAAAAGGACGGGCAAAAAGACGAAAAAGCACATAGGACAAGCGCTAGCGCTTGTCCTGTGTGCTTCTTGGTCAGTCGTGTTCGTTCCTTTGCCTTGGTGCTGTTATGAAAGAAGGAAGCTCGCCCCAAACAATGCACCAAAATAAAATCAGCTTGGATTCTCTCCGAACGTCAAGATATGACTGTCGTCGACTATGACTGTGTTATTTGAGATCTTCCTCAAATAAATTTTTTTAGGATAACGCTCCATCGTGCGGTACGTACAATATATTGTTCGAATGTTACAACTCTCTAAATTAAATGTCCGTGTCCTGTCCATCGATAAACACGTTATTTATGAGCATGAAAAATGCATGCCTTTAGGCTATCTTCTGTTGTAATTTATTTTCGACAGCTAAGCGCTTTGTCATTTGACACGCGGCTGATTGGGCGGCGCCGTCAAAACTTATTGTGGAAAGAAAAACGACAACTAGCATTCCAGTCGCATTCGTTCTGTCGCGCGCGTACCCAAGAATAATAGTTTACAGGGATTTTCTTTTTGCTTTTTTACTTTTTCAAATATGGTACAATGCTTTCTCAATGCCCTCGGGAAAATACGTGCACCATGAAACACAAAATATGGCGGGGAAAGACGAGAATTTAGCCGCCAGCAGCGTTTGAACTGCGCCTATCGAAATCACAGTCCACTCGGTTAGGGTTAGCAGGGACGCCGTTGAGAGTCTAGCCTCAAACTCAGTGACTGGGTTCGAAAACGGTTTGTTGCCCCTGGGGTCGAGTGTTTCTTGGAAAGGTGTATGCGACCGCAGCGCCGCCGCGTACATCCGGGACCTTTCTACGATCGCCGCTCGTCGGTGCCTGGTCCCACTACCCCTTTCTAGTATGCGCCACCTTTTCCACCGCTTGGAGGAGGTGTGTCGACGGGGTCTTGATTCCGTACTCTATAAACTGCATTTGTTTAATATCTGATCTGAAATACTGAACAAAAACGACTTTCATAAATAATTGAAACGGTTCTCGCCACTTATATTTTGTATTTCGACTAAAAGAAAAGCTTTTAGCGACTCTGACCAGTAGTAAGCCGAGGACCAAAGACTTTACATATCGCGCGCTTTCGGCACCGCGGGTCACCCCCGCAGGTGGAGGAGGTGTCCGCGTCGTCCGGTTAAAATATGATGCACTGATATTTAATTACTCTCTCCGTGCCCGCTGGCTTGCCCGAAGCCCAAGAGACGTGGAAACCGCAAAAAAGGTAGACGCTTAAACAAGATTCCAGGGCCCCTTTAAGAGCTGCGCTTTAAAGACACGAAAGCTGAAAAAGCTCATATATATATATATATATATATATATATATATATATATATATATATATATATATATATATATATATATATATATATATACCGGGTGTTATTTTTTATTCGAAACAGATTTATTTAAAAAAGCCGTGAAAGTTACACTTATGCTGCTTGTGGAGTGTTAGTTATACGGCCAGGGGGACATATTATAGGGGGCTAATCGTAACGATCAATTGGTCAATTATTTAAAATTCGTTAATTAACTTTTAATTAATTAAAATAGACATATGGTTCCAATTAGAAACTTGCACAGCGTCACCGAAAACCACTAAATCAGTCATTTTCAGTAATACTTGGAGCGCGTGACAAGCGTAGTAGTGCACTAAAGTTACCGCTCTTCACAACAATTCAATTTCCCCGCTAAATATAGCGGGGAAAATTACGTCACATGACTCGGTGTCTCGTCACCTATGAACAAATTCAGTTTCTCCGCTAGATTTAGCGGGAAGATTGACGTCCAGTGTCCTCAATAGCAAATAAAATTCCCCTCTAGATGTAGCGGGAAAATTGACGTCACGTGACCTCGATGGCAATTCAATTGTTTTGTTTTCATAGATCGTTTTTGCCGTCCCGCAACGCCCTAGCAATACGTAAACTGAACGAAGTAA